>CM069154.1:43132618-43365118 GCA_035221665.1 Okamejei kenojei
ATCTCAGCTCAAGGACCATTCTTCAGAACCAGTTCCAACGAAGAGTCATTGAGCTGAAACTCACTGACCCGCTGAGTCTTTCTGGCAGCCTCTATCTTGGTTTCAGATTTCCTGCATCTGCACCATCAATTGTAGTGTGAAGGAGGGTCTCGACCCGAAATGTCACTCATTCCTTCTCTCCTGAGATGCTGCCTGTACCGCTGAGTTACTCCATTATTTTGTGTCTACCTTTGATTTAAACCAGCATCTGCAGTTCCTTCCTGCACGTGCTGCCTGACCTGCCGAGCTACTCCAGTACTCTGTCTTCTGTTGTAAACCAGCATCCGCAGTTCCTTGTTTCATTCTGGTTTAATGTTTTATTGTTCCTGTAACGATTTATTTTGTCACCTGTTTACTATCGGATTTCTGCATCTCCGGTGTTTCCACACAGCCCAGAACTCTGTGATGCCGGTTTAAACCGAAGATAGACACAAAATGCTGGAGTAACTCAGCGGGACAGGCAACATCTCTGGAGACTAGGAATGTGCGACGTTCCGGGTTGAGACCCTTCTTCAGGCGGAAAGTCATGGGAAAGTAAACGGACATAGATTTTGGGGATAGGGCCGGTGTACGCCTGGAACAGGGATTGTTCAACGTTCCCTACATAAGAGGCAGGCATAGCTTGGCCCAACGATCCTATATCGGAGCAAGATAGACCACTCCTGCTAAATGCAATGGGTTGACGTGTAGTACGCAACCGAGCGGAACATGGGCTTTTTTTCATCCATTTCAGTAACCCGACCCGTCCCGACCCGACCCGACCCATCCCGACCCGACGCAGTGTAATCAACGTCGCGGGGGAACAGTTTGTGTTAATAAATTAAAATTCTGAAAATGAGGAAACGATTTTTACCAAACAACTTTTATTTTTACGAGGATGTTTCCGTAACCGGCTCCCGTCTCCGCACTAGTATCTTTGCTCTGCGATGGGATCTTTGGTGCGGAGACGGAAGCCGGAAATGGGGCCGAAAATTACTATTATCATGAATCTGCCCATGAACTTACTACATCTTTTTCGTCGAGTGATCTATCTTGCTCGCTGTTGGATCTTTGACTGGGGCCCACGCTGGAGCCCATTGCCTTTGATTTGGAGGAAATGGGAGGAGTCGAAGGAGAGGTTCAGGGTGAGGACCAGCTCTGCTAAGCGGAGGAGAGTGTTAGTAGAGGGAAATTGGCTGGTTTCCCTCTGTCCCTTGTCCCTTGTCGACAGCCTTGTGCTTCCTCCCTGCCAGCATCTCTCCTCTGCCCGCCCAGTGTCTTAGTGACCAGAACGTGGCTCAAAGTTCCCGGCATGCACTAAGAGAGCAGAGGAAGGGGACCAGACGTTGCCTCAGTGTGTGCAGCTGGTAATGACTCTCTGGGTTCTGTCTTCTGCCAGCCCCCCTGGGCCCTCAGTAAATGTAATTTACACCCGGCGTGAAAGAGGAACAGCACCTTCCCAAATGGGTTAATTAAACTGGCAGCCCGATGGTGACTGGCTGGAAACTGTTGGTGAATAATGGGGTGTTAAAGGAACCTATTTAGACCAACAATTTGCAGATTAACATTTCAAGAGGTGAAGACTGGAGCCATTAATCTCCTTTTAACTCATTCACACTGTCAGGCCCTGGGACAAACCCCAGGATTACACACACACATACTTCTGCTCAACTCCACAGCACTTAATCCCTGAACTCCTGATCCTCCACTGCACTTACCACGTGCAAACAAATATTACGTGTTGTAGAAGAGAGAGGTGGTGTCTGTGTCTGAGAGGGGGAGAGAGCAAGAGCACGTTTGAGCAAGAGGGAGCGAGAGGGCGAGTGAATGTGTGTGCATGTGTAAGAGAAAGATAGAGTGTGGGTTTGTGTGTGTGTGTGAGAGAATGTCTGTGTGTGTGTGTGTGAGAGTGAGAGAGTGTGTGAGAGGGAGAGTGTGTGTGAGAGGGAGGGAGAGAGTGTGTGCAAGTGAGTGTGTGTGTGAGCGAGAGGCAGAGAGTGTGTGTGAGAGAGTGTGGGAGTGTGTGTGTGAGTGTGTGTGTGAGTGTGTGTGTGTGAGTGTGTATGTGAGAGAGTGTGCATGCAAGAGAGAGAGTGAGGGTGTGCGCGTGTGTGCAAATGTGTGTACGTGAGGGTGGGGGGAAGGCATGATTGGAGACGTCCATACTTTTGCCAGAACCCTGACCTCAATTCTCCAGAGTTCAGCAGTGGCTCGGGGCGAGCACACTTGACTCTGAGTCAGAGGTCAAGGGTTCGGGTCCCAGCGATAGTCTGTTTGAAGGGTGGGTCTCCCACTCCTGTACTGTGGGAGCGCTGCCGTGTAGGAACAGCTCAGCCAGATAGATGTGCATGAGTCTGAAGAAGGGTCTCGACCCAAAACTTTACCCATTCCTGCTCTCCAGAGATGCTGCGTGTCCCGCTGATTTACTCCAGCATTTTGTGTCGATCTTGGTGTTAACTAACACTGTCTTCCCCCTTAGCTATCCATGGTTGGTCTTCCTCACGTATCTGATTTCTCAGAAGCAGATAATTCATTGTCTTATAAAGCACAATAAAATCTCTGAACATTTCCTTCCAAATACACCCATCCCATCAGCAAAATCTGTGGCCATATAACAGAGTCCATATCTAACACCAGCACTGCCCTTCTCCCATGCAGCCTCAGCTTTTAGACGTAACCATTCCATCCACCTCCTGCCCAACTCACCATTCCACCTCCATTATCCCATCTGAAGCTTTCGATCCCGGCTCCCGCTTCCCAACCCCCCAGTGTTGCTCATTCACCTTGGCCCCTGGTTCCAATCACCTGTTCCCTCCCTTGGCTTCCCTCACAAGCCCTGTTGTTTCCGACATCCTCACACGTATCTGAGATCTTGAAGTGGACCTTGTCCAGTGGATGCTATTCAAGACAACAGCAAATGGGCATTCTACCCAGCGCCCCACACCAGGGGCAACACACGCATGCAGTTGGTGTACCTCAGTGCGGTGATGTAGTGAGCTGGCCTGGGCGGACCTGACTCCAGCTGACCTGGGGTGACCAGGGCTGGTCTGGGCTGGTCTGGACTGAACAGTGCCTCAGGTCTGGCCCAGCTTGACCCATGGGGGTGGGCTGGAGTTGGGTCAGTGGCAGGGCTTTGCGAGCTGGAGATACAGTTGCAGCTCTGCTGGTCTGGGCAAGAGGCGGGGCTGTGCGCGGGGATCGGCTGCATTTACTAGCACTACTCTCAATGCAGGAGGTTCTGCTGGAACGGCAGCATCACCATGGGCGCTTCATGCTGCGTTGACAGCATCTTCACTGTTGGCACAGGGGTGGCACGTGGCACAACCGCCAGAGCCACTGCCCCACAGCGCCAGTGACCCCGGCTCTATCCTGACCTCAGCGGCTGCCTGTGTGGCGTTTACACGTTCTCCCTGTGACCGCGTGACTTTCCTCCATGTGTTCCGGTTCCACGGACATGTTGGTTAATTGGCCTCTGTAATTTATCCCGCGTGTGCAGGGAATGATGTGAAAGTGGAATAACTTAGAACTAGTGTGAAAGGGTGACGGAAGGTTCGCGTGGGGTGAAGGGTCAGTTTCCATGTTCCAGCTTTCAATCAATCAATCAATTAATTAATTAATGCACTAACAGTCTAAATATACTGCTCAATAACCAGCCATTGAGCCCAACAACATTACTTTGGGAGTTTTAGAGATGCAGAGAAAAAACAGGCCCCTTCAGCCCACGGCGTCCATGCTGACCAGTGGTCACCCGGTACACTGGAAGTGTAGACGTTGGGAGGTCATGTTGCAGTTGTATAAAACATTGGTGAGACCGCATTTAGAATATCGTGTTCAGTTCTGGGCACCATGTTATAGGAAAGATGTTGTCAAGCTTGAAAGGGTTCAGAAAAGATTTACGAGGATGATTCCAGGATTAAAGGGTGTGAGCTATAGGGAGAGGTTGAGTAGGCTGGGTCTCTGTTCCATGGAGCGCAGGAGGATGAGGGAGGATCTTGTAGAGGTGTACACAATCATGAGAGGAATAGATCGGGTAGATGCAGCGTCTCTTGCCCAGAGTAGGGGAATCGGGGACCAGAAGACATAGGTTCAAGGTGAAGGGGAAAAGATTTAAGAGGAATCCAAGGGGTGAACCTTTTCACACAAAGGGTGGTGGGTGTATGGAACAAGCTTCCAAAGGAGTTAGTTGAGGCTGGGACTATCCCAACGTTTAAGAAACAGTTGGGCAGGTACATGGATAGGACAGGTTTGGAGGGATATGGACCAAGCGCAGGCAGGTGGGACTAGTGTAGCTGGGACATTGTTGGCGGGTTGGGCCGATGGGTCTGTTTCCACACAGTATCACTCTATGACTCTATGACTAGCACCATCCTGCACACTAGGGACAATTTACAATTGTACCAAACCCAATTAACCTACATACCTAAATGTCTTTGGAGTGTGGGAGGAAACCAGAGTCACTGGGAGAGCACACAAACCCCGTAGAGACAGCACCCGCAGTCAGGATCAAACCCAGGTGTCTGGCGTGTAAGGCAACAACCTCTGGGCCAGTGAGCCGCCCGCATTACTCATTGTTCTGGCATATCCTTCAGTCGCTTCTACCTCACTTCCTGTTCAATATTCCTCACGGCCGCACCTGGCTGCAGCAACCTGCACAGCTAGTGGGACTAGTGCGGCTGGGACGTGTTGACCAGTGTGGGCAAGCTGGACCAAATGGCCTGTTTCTACACTACATCAATCTATGACTCGAGGATTCTAACTGAACTACCGTACCGCAACTCGAGAGCAGTCCTGAACCTCACACGGTACCAAGACCATTGGTGACCCTCGCACTATCTTGGATCGGACTTCACTAGCTCTATCTTGCACTAAACGTTATTTCCTTATCATGTGGCTGTCCACTGTGAACGGCTGGATTATAATCGTGTTTTGTCTTCCCGCTGACCGGTTAGCACGCGACAAAAGCTTTTCACCGTACCTCGGTACACCTGACAATAAACTAAAGGAAACCAATCTGTGCAGAAAGCGAGGAAACCAGGAAATCAGAGCAGAAAGAGAAGGAAAAGGCTCGTAGAAACTCGTAATATTTACAAAAATACAAATCAATAAACAGGCCACTTCAGCACAAGTAGGCACTTGAGTTAAGTGGAAGGTCCCTGGAGTTTAAAGAGTTGGAACCAGCCTGAGCCCTATTACAGGCAGGGGAATCGCTGTGTCTAATCTGAGTGATCCATTACCTGCTCACAGCTGTTCCCAGCTGCTGAACACTGTCTCCTGATCAGAAACATAATCAGCCATTAAGTGTCTCCCAGCAGAAGGCATTCTACATTGCTGCACCTTCCCACTGCACTGTATCACAGTGTGACACATTGCATTGCCTCAAGGGATAAAATAGCATAAAATTCAGTTAGCAATTTGTGTATTACAAATTCCAGGGTAAATAGTGGGCACTTATTCATGCCTGGTAAAGCCAAGGTGTATGAAGCCCAGTATAGCCGGCTATGAAAATATTAATCCTTTGCATCTTCTGCCAACTCCTTCACATTCATTCAGACTTTGCACCATATTATAAAACAGTGTGTTCCCTGCCTCAATAAACATGGTGCAATTACAACCCCATCTATAGTTATTGTGTCTTTAACATTGCAGAAGTTGCCAAGGGCTTGCACAGACAGAGCGTGGCACTGGCCCAATAGGGCTAGCGACCAAAGGCTAGAAAGAGTAGGCACAAGGAACTGCCGAGGCTGCCTTACAATGGATAACAAAAGTGCTGGAGTAATTCCAGGGGTCAGGCGGCATCTCTGGAGAACATGGAGAGGTGAAGGTTCGGGTTGGGACCCGTCTTCAGACTGATTGTGGTGGGCAGGGGGGGGGGGGTATGGGGGACACTTGTAAGAGAGGAGGGCAGGACGAAGGCTGTGAGTGACAGGTGGATATGTCCTATGTTTTCTATGACATCTAGAGGTAATATGGGGTGAAGCCTGAAGGAGGAATATTCCACCCTCGGGCTTCACAATTCACACTTCTTCTATCTTTATCTCACACCTTTTGTCTTCTCACCTCTGGCCTTTTTCCAGCCATTTGCCAATGGAAAAAACCCACACCTGGATTCACCTATCACCAGCCAGGTTTTGTCCTGCCCCCCCCCCACCCCCACTCACAATGAGGGGCGTGACCCAAAATGTCACCTAGCCATACTGTGTGACGGAGGTAGAGGCCAAAGCATGTCGGAGAGTGGAGAGAAGCAGAGGAAGTGTGGTCAAGGAAGGCGTTTGGAGTGGTCATCTAGTCATGTGACCACCAGAGGTAGAACCAAGAGAGTTGTGAGCGTACAAGAGGCCAGACTGGAGGAACACGGAAACGTGGAGCATTATTGGCCAAGGGAAGGTTACAGAGAATGACCAATGTGAGGCCGTGGAAGAATTCACACGAGGATAAAGTCCAGTTGCACCTTGGTGGCAGCACAGGGCCAAACCATCAACGATTCTGTTGTGTTTCTCAGCATCCCTGCTGTTCTGTCATGGTCAACGTTAGTTGTGATGTGTTGCAATCAGTCCCTCTTCAGGGCCAGATGCAACTTCCAGGGCACTGCTAATTCAAGTAAGAATGTTCTACAGAATAAACACAGTCTGATGAAGTGCTTGACCCGAAACGTCACCTATTCCTTCTCTCCAGAGATGCTGTCAGACCCGCTGAGTTACTCCAGTATTTGATGTCTATCTTCGATGATTCACTGACAAGATGCTATGGACCCGGGATAATGAGGGAAGGTTGGGTGCCTTGAATAAAGCAATATTTTCCTGGGAAAGGAATGAAACGTTTTCATGTTATTCTGGGATTATGCTTTTTGTGTGATGGGAGAGGATGGGAAGTGATGTGGCAGATTGGAATTTAATGCTTTCATCACTCACTTGCTGGGTCAGGTTTATTCCCTGAGTTGGGCAAGTTGCTGAATACATAGCCCGTTCGCATCAAGTTCATGTTATCCCACTCTCTCATCCACTCCCTACACAGTGGCAATTTACAGAGGGCCGATTAAGCTACAAACCAGCTCATCATGGGATGTGGGAGGAAGCCAGAGCACCCGGAGGAAACCCCTTGCGGTTGCAGGGAGAACGTGCAAACTCCACTCATTCAGCACCCCAGGTCAGGACTGTACCGGGTGCTTGGTGCTGTGGGGGAACAGCTCCACCAACTGCACCACTCTGCCACCAAGAACAGTGAAAGTTATTACTGAGCATGTTATTCATTCTGATGAATGCAAGTGCTTCCTTTCTTTTCTCATACTCGGTAAATGCCCGCACAACATAAAATCGTGCAGTGGGAGTGTCGTAGCCCCTTTAAGAAAGCCACAGTAACGTGGTGACTGGAAAGTGAGGTCACATACTACGGATTCCAACTGGGACTGTGGATTTCTGGAACTCCTGCTCCAGTGAACTACCTACAAACAAAGGCACATTCACGGATTTGTTTTTTTCCCTGGAAGATGGGAGTGGGGCTGTTTATGTGAAATAGTCAGGGTCAGTAGCTCTGCTCTGAACAAGCATGCCAGCAGATCACAGTCTCCAATCAGCCTCGTCCTTTTGCCCTATTGTCTGAGAACTATCAGAGGGACAGGGAAAGCTGTCAGACTGTCTGCCGGCGTTGGTGCAGAGGAAATTTCCCTGAGCAGACTACGGCCGAAGGATAATTGCACAGAGATTCTTTGGCAACTCTCAGTACTTGTGCTGGGAAGGACGGAGATAGAGAAACACACCGCACGGACACGGGATAATGATCCGTCTTTTTAAAGGAAAACCTTCCTTTGATTACCTAAGAGGTTCATAGTGGGCGGCGAATCAAAGATTGCAGTACTGATGCTATATGGCTTTCCTGCCCACACTCGGTTGAAGTGACGGAGGAGAGTTACACTCTGCCATCAATACTGAGCAACAGTGCTGCAGAGTAAATGATCAAAAGCCCTTCTGAGAAACGGGGACAGCATCAACCCAGCGACCGGCTTCATGGGTGTCACCAACATTTGATTAGTGCAAGTGGTATGAATAGGACACTCATCAAATAGTCAGTTGCATTGTCTCCCGCCGGTTCTCAACCTCTGCCTTACGACTGACTTGAGGGTGAAACCTGGTGTTTGGCAGACTGCGGAGGACAGATGGAGTAGTTGGACTCTCGTCTACTGAGTTTGTGTACAGGACAGAGTTTGTCGAGATAGTGCAGCGTTCGTTCCCTTGGTCACATAGTCCCGTGTCATTCAGACGAGGGGAAGCGTGGCTGAACCAAGCTGGCCAGATAAGGAGAGCAGCCGCCAACTAACTCATGCACTCCGTGTGAAGGCAGCTCTGCACTTATTCAAGCCCAAAGGGCAAAGGAGCGATTGAGAAGCCATGATTTAACAGCCATTAAGAGTATCATGGTTTCTGAATTACAGCCACATAAAGCGTGCTGGTTTGCGGCATTAGAAGCCACTGAGGACTGCTTGCTCATCTTATCCAAGGGTGCTCACTTCAACAGCCTATTTTTCTAGTCAGGGCCCATGTAGATTTTACACTTAATTTCTGTAATTGATGCAAAGTCTCTACTTCCTCAGAAGATTGCATATGCATGGTAGAGAGCATACTGACTGGTTATATCACGGCCTGGTTCGGTAACTCAAACGCCCAGGAATGAAGGAGACAACAGAGCATCGTAGACACTGCCCAGTCCATCACTGGTACTGACCTCCCCACTATCAAAGGGATCTACTCGAGGTAGGATTTGAAGAAGGGTCTTGACCCGAAACATCATCCATTCTTTCTCTCCAGAGATGCTCGTGTCCCGCTGAGTTACTCCAGCATTTTGTGTCTATCTGCTGTAGGATGCTGCTTCTTGATTAGTACGGGTGCCAAGGGTTATGGGGAGAAGGTTAGGAGAAAGAGATAGATCAGCCACAATTGAATGGTGGAGTAGACTTGATGGGCCAAATGGCCTAATTCTGCTCCTATCACTTATGACCATAAAGGGCCATCTGCATCATCAAATATCTACACGCCACTGGCCACGCTCTCATCTCACTGCTACAGCCTTTTTGCCTCACTATAAGATGTTTTGGAAGCTACTGGAGCCTGAAAACCATGGCCACCAGACTCAAGAACAGCTTCTTCCCCAGCAACCTTCAGCTCATTGAACATTGCGCGACACTAACCCTAGTCCCAACCCGAATCGTGGCCTATCCATGCCCTCCAGAGATGCTGCCTGACCTACTGAGTTACTCAAGCACTTTGTGTTTTACTAGCCATAACCCTACCAAGGGAACAAACGCTGCACTGGAACTATTACTCTGGTCTTTGGTTAGAGTAATTACAGACTTGTTTTTGCACTATTATGGTCTGGTTACCTAGTATTACTGATTATTAATGTATTGTATTACTGATTATTGGATAATTTATCTGTGTGTTATTGCATTAATGGGCAGGCAAGAGTGTCATTGTTCTGTTGCCAGCACATATGACAATTTAACACTTTTGACCCTTGACGATTCCTGACTCTTGATACATCCAATCTCCAAAGCTAATGATCAGAGAGAATATTTATCCATCTTCACTTCAGGTAAATAGATTCCGCAAGAGAAGACAATGAGCTGAAGTGAATAAATAGGTCAGGCAGCATCTCTGGAGAACATGGACCTACCTCCCATGTGTCTTTTGTAAACCAGCATCTGCAGTTCCTTGTTTCTACTTTGTGCTAGATTCCACAGCTGGCTTGTGCTCGCTGGGAGCTCAGCACAGCAGCACTGTTTCAAGGGGCAGGAGGTTTAACTCTGTGGCCCAGTGGTACAGCAGCTGCCCTGTGTGTGTTGCCGGGGCAGCACAAAGGGGATCCTAACAGTGTCAGAGTCCTTCATGTCCAGAATGTAGGTGGGGCATTGCAGTACATCCTGGTCTTGTGTCTGACTTAAAAAAAAAAAGTTTTTAATACTAAATGCTTTTATTCAGAACAAACAAAAATACGGAGTAGTAACACGATCAAAGAACGCTTATATTGGCAGTTTACAAACAAAGTTATCAAATTAAAATATTAACAACATTTTATCAACAATACATTCGACCTCCCGCGGCGACCAGCATTCGCAGAAGGCCTCCAGAGTCCCCGTGGACACCGCGTGTACCCGCTCCAGGGACACACGGGCACAGACGTAACCCCAGCTGTGAGGCCGTCGACTGCCCGCTGCCTGGACCCACGAATGGCCATCTTGGCCAAGCCCAGGAGCAGACCGACAGGGAGACCCCCTCCTCCCTCCCAACCCTTCCCCCTCTGTACTGGGTGCCCAAATATTAATAGCATTGGCCTAAAGTGGAGCCAGAACTTGAGGAGCAGCCCCTTCAGATACTCGAACAGGGGCTGCAACCTCTCACACTGCACGTCGACATGGAACACAGTCTCTTCCTTGCCGCAGAAGTCTGTGTCTGACTTTTTTTTTTTTTTAACAAATGTTTTTATTTAAATCAACAAGTACAAAACATTAAAACAATCAGAAAATGCCTATATTTGGCATTTTACAAACAAAGTTTCAAATTAAAATATTATCATTTTTATCAATAATGCCTTCGACCTCCCTCGGTGACCAGCGTTCACGGAAAGCCTCCACAGTCCCCGTGGACACCGCGTGTTCCCTCTCTAGGGACACGCGGGCACGGACGTAACCCCGGAAGAGGGGCAGGCAGCCGACTGCTGTGCGGCCGTCGACTGCCCGCTGCCTGGACCCGCGAATGGCCATCTTGGCCAGGCCCAGGAGCAGACCGACAGGGAGACCCCCCTCCTCCCTCCCGACCCTCCCCCCTCTGTACCGGGTGCCCAAAAATAAATAGTGTTGGACTAAAATGGAGCCAAAACTTGAGGAGCAGCCCCTTCAGATACTCGAACAGGGGCTGCAACCTCTCACACTGCACGTCGACGTGGAACACAGTCTCTTCCTCGCCGCAGAAGTCTGTGTCTGACTTTTTTTTTTTTTTTTTTTTTAACAAATGCTTTTATTTAAATCAACAAGTACAAAACATTAAAACAATCAGAAAATGCCTATATTTGGCATTTTACAAACAAAGTTTCAAATTAAAATATTATCATTTTTATCTATAATGCCTTCGACCTCCCTCGGTGACCAGCGTTCGCGGAAAGCCTCCACAGTCCCCGTGGACACCGCGTGTTCCCTCTCTAGGGACACGCGGGCACGGACGTAACCCCGGAAGAGGGGCAGGCAGCCGACTGCTGTGCGGCCGTCGACTGCCCGCTGCCTGGACCCGCGAATGGCCATCTTGGCCAGGCCCAGGAGCAGACCGACAGGGAGACCCCCTCCTCCCTCCCAACCCTCCCCCCTCTGTACTGGGTGCCCAAATATCAATAGCATTGGCCTAAAGTGGAGCCAGAACTTGAGGAGCAGCCCCTTCAGATACTCGAACAGGGGCTGCAACCTCTCACACTGCACGTCGACATGGAACACAGTCTCTTCCTCGCCGCAGAAGTCTGTGTCTGACTTGGGAGTGTTTGATGGGACAAGAGCCGAGGGTTCACCTGGACAATCTCCGTGTCCTCTGCCCATAGACCTCGCCAAGCTGACCGTTCACAGGTCAGGGCATCAGCGAGTCTGTACATTCCTCCTCCCAGGCTCCCACTCATCCACGGCCACACTGATGCCTACGTGTCCCTGGGGAAGAGGCAACACCATGTACACTGGGCCATTAGAGGGCCTCTGGGATGGGGTGCAGTGCAGGGCAGGAGTGCACACTTCACGGCAAATAGAGCTCTACAATTTAAAAAGATAAACAAAATGAAAAACATTATTTTGATTTTTTTTAAAAGCATGGGAATGGGTGTGTGAGTTTGTGCCACCACTGTCCTGGAAGAGTTTGATATGAGGAGCGAGCTTTATTTTACAGCTGCTGAAACCAGGAGAGGGGAAAGATTTAATAGGAACCTGAGGTCCACGTTTTTTCAGACAGAGGGTGGCGGGTATACGGGACCAGCTGCCAGTGGAGGTAGTTAAGGCAGATACAATAACAGCATTAAAAATACATTTGGGCAAGTACATGGATAGGAAAAGTTTAGATGGATTTGGACCAAACACAGGCAGGTGGGACAAGCTCACATGGGGCATGTTGGTCGAGGTGGGCAAGGGTCTGTTTCTGTGCTGTGTGTCTCTGTGACTCTAGCTGCTCCGACTTTTATCTGATCCATAAGGGAAAGAATGGGAGAGATTTCCATTTTGAAAAGTTAATTTATTTATCTTAATGAAAACAAAATAATCACCACAATGATTTTACAAGCAGCAGGCACATGAAGCGATGCCTCATTTACTACTTTAGGTTAGAACAGAGAAAGTGCCTGCAAAGTACCTGTGAATCTGCATCAGCCCTGACCCCAGTCTAACTGTAGCTAGGGCGATCACATCATAAGATGTGTATGAAGGAACTGCAGATGCTGGTTTAAAACAAAGAGAGTCACAAAGAGCTGGAGTAACTCAGCGGGACAGGCAGCATCTCTGGAGATAAGGAATGGGTGACGTTTCGGGTCGAGGTTCTGAAGAAGGGTCTGGACCGGAAATGTCACCCATTCCTTCTCTCCAGAGATGCTGGCTGTCCCGCTGAGTTACTCCAGATTTTTGTGACTTGCTTCACATCATGAGATGGTCATTTGACTATGATGAAGCAATGCAAGAAACTATTGTTGCTATCCACAATTACACCGTCACATTCAGGCAGGATAAAGGGGGAGAATTCCAAAATTGTCCCCAGTCTTCACAGTAATGAAGCCGTCAGCTCTTTCAGTAATGACCATAGATCCTCCACTGTCACAATTTGCACGCTGATCCATTTAGGTTTCAATTTCCCCAGACTGGGGGAATAAAAGAGTCAAACAAAAGTAAAATATCCAGTAAATACTTGGCCAACAAGTCGGCCTTCAGTCAAGGTGACTTTTCAATGTGTTGGGCTCAACTCTCACAGGTCCTGGAGGTTAAATGGAAAATGATAATAGGCCTTTCAGTTCTGTTATACAAATAGTTCATCTCAGGTAATCATTTGCTAACCTTCATCCCCACGGTGTTTCCCAAAGGGTGATGCCACAGGATTTAATGCTACTCCGACAACAATAACAGCCTGCATTTACAAAGCAACTTCCTCATAGAATAAGCTCTCAAGGACCGCAGCCTGTCACTATCACTCACTTCGAAGAAAGAGAAATCGAGAGAAAAATATGATAATCAGTTCTTTAAATTTAGCTTCAAAGTTCAACATAAAGTGGAAAATGATACAGGAAATCTGTGGTTCAATTTCCCACCTGGCACTCGGGGAAAAAAATTCACTATGTAAAGAAAATGATGCATTTATAGATGTACTCCTGTGGAGAAAATTAAACTGCTGCTCCTTCTGCTGTCTCAGGGGGTGAAAGTATTACCTGCCACTGGTTTGGTTAATGGCACAACAGTTGTTCCCCATGTCCCACCTGATCCATGTCCAGTGGCCATCAGTAATACTCAGATTATCTGATCATTATGTTTAGTTGCCTTCAGTTTCAAGATGAAACACGGAGACTGATCCATCGCCCCACGGACTTCAAGCTTGACCATTGGTCACCCGTGTGCTATCCCACTTCCTCGTCCACTCGCTATACACTCGGGGCAATTTACAGTGGGTCAATTAACCTAGAAATGCGCATGTCTTTAGGATGTAGGGGGAAACCAGGAGGAAACCCGCACGGTCACAGGCAGAAGGTGCAAACAGTCAGCACCTGAGGTCAGGATCGAACCCGGGTCTCTGGTGCGATGAGGCAACAGCACTACCCACTGTGCCACTGTGCTGCCAACTATCTTATTGCACCTGTGGGATCTTGCTTTGTACAAATTAGCCACTGTATTTCCTATAAGACACTGATCACACTTCAGAAAGCATTTAAGAGGAGACAGCTGAGTCGGATATTGGATTTGGAATATTCACTCCAATTTAGAAGACATTTAGAATGTATATGGATAGGAAAGGTTTAGAGGGATATGGGCCAAACATGGAGGACAAGCTTAGTTGGGGCATATTGGTCGGCATGGACAGGTTTAGCACAAGGGCTTGTTTCTGTGCTGCGTGACTCGATGATTCTAATTAGTCAGAAAGTACTGTGGACCATTCTGGGGTCATGGAAGATGCTGATGAACAAACAATGTTTTGCCCATACACTTGCTGCCCCCCCAGGACCAAACCTGTCAACTCAATGAACCAAATGCACCAACCTAATGAAATAACAGATCCAGTGTGTTGGTTTGCAAATTGCTCTTCTTCTGAGGAAACAACGTGATGGACCTCAGAGATGAGGAAGAGTCCTCATATTCAGAAAATGAGATTAGGTAGCTGTGCTATCACTGGCTATGGGACAGTGTCTTCAGCTACAGTTTACACAGATGTCTCTATCTGTCTATCAGAGACTAAGACAAGGTCTGATCTAATATGTATCTGCTGGTTCAAACACGTTGGAACAGATCGGAACATACATCTGAACATCACAAGATGCGATGCTGGCTTAAATTCAAGGTAAATAGGAGGAAATGTAGGAGTCCAGAGTTTGTGTTTGAATGAAATATAAACGTTAACAAATTTCACTGATCTTAATCTTGGTTATTAACCAATCACACCGACAGGAAGGACGATACTGCGAGATACTGGAAAGGCAAAATTAGGGATGACTGAACATTTTCAAAGATAAATTAGGCAGAATAAAAAGAAATGTCAGCATCCATCACACACACGCTCATTTACGTCCCCGTTCATGCTCTTTCCAATCCTAAAAAGTAAGAGAGAGGAGCATGTGTTTGCCATATGGACTATCAGACTTCGGCCAACATTCAATGAACCGTTACACCCACTGCTCTTCCCGACTCCAGATCAACACCTTTGACTGTATTAATGCCCAATGATATGTGTTATCAGCATTCCCAACATCCACGGCCCTCTCAGACTGAGAATTTCAAACATATCCAGGCCATCTAATTAATGCATTTTTCCTCATTCCTGTCCAAAATGTCTTGTACCAAGACTAAGATTCCCTGACGTTCCTCCAGCCAGGGAGCATCGCCTGCCCTGCCATGCCTCGCATCATTCCACACCCGTCATCAACAAAAGCTCTCATACTCCAACGTCATTTCAGGACAGGTCCCCTCCTCACGGACGGCAAAATAGCTCTGGTCTCCAGGGATCCAAATAACGAAGCACTCATTCCTTCCAAAATTCTCCATGAGGCTTTGTCCGAACTTTCTCCCTGTTCTTGGAACTTGAGTGTTCGGCAAATCTTGCCCCTTTGGCCCGAGGCTTGTGGGACCAAGCCTAGAGGTCAAGCTACACAGACAAAGTGCACGTCTCCAGCCCTGTCCACCAACCATATTCCTGACAGGTTTGGAGTCTAAACCCCAGAGGACAAACCGCCATGAATTCCTCCTTCCTTTCATCCTTGGCAAGAAGAAGGAAGCGGGAGGAGGGATAAACGTTGCAAAGGGGTTCGGATTTCAGTTTCATTATCTTCAATCCCATTCCCATCAATCCTGCCAAGCAGTCACTGTGTGAGCTCCCAGTGAAGGGCCATGACCACAGACTTGCAGACCCTTCACCCAGCATGAGATCCAATCTGTCACCTTGCTCATTCGCAGGTGTCAGGAGAGCAGGTCCCCTCAGACTGGGCTCATCAGTGTTACTATTACATACAGATGATTGCAGGAACAACGTGACCTACCTGAACTTGCTGCTGCTGCAGGTGCAACAGGTCCACGGGACTCACTTCACCGTTTGCGTCCCCGTTCGAGCTTCCCTCTCGCCCCCCTCCATCAGACTGGCTGCTTAAACTACTAACTCCATTCTGATTGGCAGAAGTGCTGCGTATTGCCTCTGATGCAGACTCCACCATCATGGCTTAACACCTAAAAGGGAACAACAGTGGAAAATAATTGATCGATGATCCCCTCTCTTTTTATTTAACCAAAAATAGATTTATTCAAGTATTTACAATACTATTTACAATACTCAATAAATCTAAACAGAACCCACCAGCATAGTACAAGTAAATCAAAAATTCTTAAATCACTATTTCCCCATCCTTATTAAGGATATATTCCATCCCCCGCAGTGCCCAGCGGTCGAGGAAATCCCCGCGTCGGGCCGCGCGTAGCCCTTTTCTAGTACCACCCGGACGCAGACGTAACTCCGTAAAAGGGGCAGGCAGCCGGCTCGGGCAGAGCCTGGCACCATGCCTCGCGGACGGCAGCTTGGCCAGACCCAGGAGCAAACCAAATAGGACCTCTTCAGCCCTACCCTCTCCCCTGCTGCCCACTGGGATGTCCAAAGATGAGGGCGGTGGGTGTGAAGTGCAGCATCACACACTCATCACACTTTAGATATTGGAACAAGAGCTGCAACCTCACACACTCCATATACGCATGGAACACAGACTCATCCAGCCCGCAAAAGTGGCAGGCGGCTGGCGATTCTGTGACCCTTGAGAGAAACAGGTTGCACGGGGCACCTCAGTGTAGGCCCCACCACCCCAACGATCCCCACTCCTGGGGCACAGTATACTCAGCATGCACACACGTGGAAGGCTTCCACACTCTCATGTTTCAGAATCAACAGCAAAATGTCTAGCCCGGCAGTACTAAGTCTTTGATAAACCTGCCCATTTGATATCAGTCTTCTGCTCTGTCCCCAGTATCGTTGACTATTTATCCAGCTGTCTTTTGAAAGTTAGACACAAAGTCCTGGAGTAACTTAATGGGTCGGACAGCATCTCTGAAGAAAAAGAATGGGTGATGTTTTGGGTCAGGATGTGTCTGAAGAAGGGTCCTTATCCACCCCTTTTCTCCAGAGATGCTGCCAGACTAGCTGAGTTACTCCAGCACTTTGTGTCTATCTTCAGTGTATACCAGCATCTGTCGTTCTTTGCTTCTACATTTTGTCTTTTGAAAGTTACCGTTTCCAACAGGTAACAACAACCCACAGTGTAAAATATGGTCAGTTCACTTTCAATAACCTGAACCTGGGTTCTCCAGGCTCCAGTCCTGCCAGAGGCAGCGGTTATTCTTCATCATAACCACTGATGAATCCTTACTTTAGTTCATCCTTGAACCTTCTATGCTTCAAGGAGATGAACTCTGGGTTCTCCATCTTGCATCATCTTCCATGCTCTCCAAGGCTCGTACTTCACAGAGTTTAATTTAGCTTAGTTTGGTGATACAGCATGGAAACAGAGCCTTCGGCCCACCGAGTCCATTCCGAGCAGCGATCCCACTGTACACTAGCACTATCCTACACACTGGGGACAATTTACAGAAGCCAATTATCCTACAGATCTGTACGTCTGGAATGTGGGAGGAAACCGGAGCACCTGGAGAAAACCCACACGGTCACAGGGAGAACATGCAAACTCCATACAGACAGTATTCTTTGGCACTGTGAGACAGTAACTCTGCCGCTGGGTACTGTACCACCCATACTGAGAGTCACACTGAGTGGTGGTCCTGGTTTCAGTCGTGCCGGTGTGTTAAGACATTGCTGCGTTTTATGGTCAAGTGCCAAATGAAGGTTCCTGACCTGAAACATCACCTATCTATTCTTTCCGCAGATGCAGCCTCTCCCGCTGAGCACCTCCAGCACTCAAGTGCCAAATCAGGTTACTGAAATAAGTCATGATATTGATCACAATCCAGTGTGAAACAGTATTGGGCCAATATACAACCAGAGGTGAGGAGTACAGTTGTGCATCTGCCCATGTAACCTGGGCACTCTCAATGCCTCAGCCTCTGCACAGCAGTCAGAGAGGGTCCGTCCTAAAGGCACATGGCAACCAAACAGCTTAATACACATCTGCCGGCCGTGGAGGAGAGAGGGTGCAGGGGGAATGTGTGCCATTGGCAGGTCCCCCGTGCCAAGAGGCCAGGGCATCTGCCAGTGCATCTGCCAGGGCCACTGGGAGATGGTGGCATGTGGCAGAGGCCAACTGCAGCTCTGAGCCCAGAGCTGCTGCCCAGTGTTGGTGCAAGGAGAATAACCTGCAGGCACAGGGAACTGCAGAATGTGGAATCTTGTGAAAAACACAAAGTGCTGGAGGAACTCAATGGGCGAGCAGAATGTGTGGAAGGAATAAAGAAAGGTCCCAACCTGAAACATCGCCTATTTATTCCTTCCACAGATGCTGCCTTACCTGCTGAGTTACTCCAACACTTTATTTCCTTAATGATAATAACTTATTGGCTTCCCTTTAGGCTTGGTGCAGAGAATTTTATCCTGTTTTCAATCTACAATTTATAGTTCAATCAGTGAAAGAAAGCTGAAGTAACTCAACGGGTCAGCCAACATCTCACGAGAAATGGAATAGGTGATGTTTCGGGTCAAGACCCTTCTTTAGACAGAGGGTCAGGGGATAAGTTACATTATTGATTAAATGCATGACAGAGGGAATTCCCATTTCTAAGATGGTATTAGGGAGTTAAGTCCAGCACAATCAGACACAAAGCCCATTCAGACTCCGTCCAGGTTCTGAGGACTGCAGAGAACGGAGCCAAAAGGGAGAACAGATTATCTTGTCCACTGGCTCCCCGTTTCTCCTTGCAGCCCTGCGGTTTGCAGCTTAGCCTTGTTATCAAGCTGCGATCTGGTAATTTACGGCTCTGTGATGCAGCTCTGTGGCATGCCAGCAATGTTCACTCCCATCAGTTGCAACGTGTTGCCAGTCATAAATCCAAGGGACTTCTCAACTTTTGAACTCTTCAGCCTGGCCGGGTTGACAGGGTAATTACAGATGTAGATGTCCCTGAAAGCCTGGGATGGTTTGTGGGAAGTTCAAACACTTCAATAACTTTACATTAGTCCAGTTGCTTCATCTGATCCTCACTTCATTAAACACACTGATTTCTCAATAGGAAAAACAAAATGCATCTGCCTTTCCTGGCTGTTTGAAAGCATGTGCAGTTGTTGTGCAACACTGATGCTGGGTTGGAATGATTGGCCTGTTTCCATCATAGAACTCTGATGCGCAAAACCTGTAAATCCTTCAAAGAACTCTTGTAATCTTATCCTTCGAAACCGAGCACGATATCAACAAACAATCCTGCCATGACTCTGTTTCTCATTTGGATAAGTTACTGGCTGTATATTGACTGCTTAACCATCAAATTGTCTGGTCATTTATCTCACTGTTTATGGAAACTTATTATGCATTAATTCCCTGACATATTTGTTACATTATGACTGTAGTGACTAAATTTGAAAAGCAATCATTGGCTTCAAAGCAATTCGGGGTGTCCTCAGGATTGAGAATCATTACATAAATATGAGTTATATACATGCATGTATTGCACAAGAACTGGAAATTGGATCCCTTAAACCTAAAGTATATTGGAACACTAATTATTGTCTATTGACTTTGAATGATACAATCCCTGGCATGATATGAAATATTGTTCTTCAGTTTCAGTTCACAAACTGCCAGAGTTTCCACTTGCTACAGCTGCTTCCCAGGTTAATGTTATGATATTAACCAGCTTCACCGGGTGGGGAACTGTGAATGGATGTGGCTGATTTAGAATGGAATTAAGCTCACCTCACTTAAATCACGTTCAGTGTCGTATGGACCTGTGTGAGCATGACTGCTAACTCTGGGCTGGAGTCATTCCTGGAGGTTTCATGACCTGACCTTCTCCCCCAACTGCTCTTACATCACACTCCTTGCCATCACTCACACAACATGAACTCATACATAGTGTGACCGGTCATTTGGCCCACTGTGCCTTTCCTGGTTCTGTGAATGAGCAGAGCAACTAATCTCATTCCCTGCTCTTTTGTCATAGTCCTTTAAAACATTTCCCTTCCAATGTCTGTCCAATTCCTCCTTAAAAGTCACAATTGAAGATGCCTTATAAGTGCATTCCGTTAACAAAAATTCATCGTATACATAAGAAGCATCTCTTGTTCTGCTGATGACTGGCATACTTCTGGAAATATCTTCTTATTTGGAGATACTCTCCTGTACAGAGTTCACAGACCCCTGTGTAATATACTTTATTAAGCATAACAATGCAGACACCACTCCATGTTCGATGCATTATGTTTGTTGGACAACACAGACTGCAAGGTAACACGGTTGTTGTATATGTGCAGGCAATAACTTTTCACATTGCGGAGACTAACTTGTTGAGAGAATAAATAACCACCACACCACTGAAACTCCTCCTTCACACTTCTCTGCAATCTTCCCAACTTCAGTCTTCTTATACAGGTAGTGAAACCAGCATTACAGAATGGGAGCAGTCGACACAGGTCGTAAGGTCATTAGTGATAGGAGCAGAATTAGGCCATTCAGCCCATCAAGTCTACACTGCCATTCAATCATGGGTGTTCTATCTCTTCCTCCTTACCCCATTCTCCTGCCTTCTCCCCATAACCCTTGACACCCATACACACCATACAGATATCATTGTAACATTTTAAATGCATGTTTTGGAATCTCAATGATAGAAAGCATTGACCTGATGTTATACTTTGAAATTTTCGCGACGAACACATTAATAAAGATATTACAATCGCTGACAGATCAATTTTACATCAACGTCTTAACATTCCGGCTATAAAAAATATAAAAGTAGAAACCAAGATACAAGAATAAATTGGTCAGAGAGGCGAGATAACGAGCGAAAGAGTGAGAAAGTATAAAAAATTTAAATGAGGCAGAACAAGGGAGATGAAAAGAGAGGACACGGAGCAGAGGGAAGGAGAGAGATGTCAAGAGAATACAGCAGAAGCAAGAGAGTGGCAGAGGGAAAAGGAGAGAGAGCTGGAAAGCCAAGAGACCGAGAGGGAACCCATTCCTTCTCTCCAGAGATGCTGCCTGTCCCACTGAGTTACTCCTGCATTTTTTGTCTATCTTTCATTTAAACCAGCATCTGCAGTTCCTTCCTACACAGGGAAGTTGGAAGCAGGGAGAGAGTTTAATTCGAACGTACTGTTCTGTTTTCAGTCAAGCAACTAAAACATCATTTATTTTCTTGAACAACACTTCTAGGTCCCAGGGCTTTGTCAGGGCACTTCAGGTGAGAGCCACTTTGCACCCCTCCTCACTGGTTGATTGGTTGCATCACGGGGTGGTTTATCAAAGCGAACACTCAGGAATGAAGCAAATGACATAAAGTGGTGAACACTGCCCGGTCCATCATGGGTACTGACCTCCGACCTTCGAAGAGATCTACAGGTGTTGCTGTCTCAAAAAGACAGCCAGCATCATCAAGGACCCACACCACCCTGGCCAGGCTCTCATTTCACCCTAGCCATTGGGAAGAAGGTACAGGAGCCTGAAAACAGTAACGTCCAGGTTCAGGAACAGCTTCTTCCCTACAACCGTCAAGCTCTTGAACACTACAAACTCCGGCGGAAGTCTGAGATGTCAACTGCCTGCGTTGCACAAGGGACTTCAGGCCTTGTTTTGTTTCTTGCTCTGTATTGGGTTTTTTTATTTATTGCATTTCTTTTTGAGATTATTGTGCTATCTATTGAGTATTCTGTTTACAAATCTGCTGTGCTGTTGAATGTGAGAGAAAGTTCAAAGGACAGCCTGAGCTAAGCCTGCTCACAGTCCTTGTATTTTTGGATAGGGCATCAAAGAGACAAAGTGTGAGCAAGCATTGATAGACAAAGGGATACCCTACCAGCTAGAACAACTGGAAGCTGCACCCTCACTAACCCAGCTGCCACGAGATGGGGTTGACACAATAGCACCCTAATCCTGGATCATTGGGGGAAACACACTCTTCGACACACCTGAGCTGCACTTAAAAAGCCAATGCAACCCCTCTGACCACAGCCATCCATTTGTCAGCCTGAGTGAAAGTCAATGTGAAATTCAGGAGTGGCAACCTGTTCCCTATCTCCAAGATCTGCTGTGACATCAATAAGATAGAAGCGCCTGAGAGATGTTAGCTGGCACACAAGGAGAAAAAAGGTTCAACTCTCAGTCTTACATTTAGAAAACACTTCAAAATTCTGAATTAAAAAGAAGAATCTTTAGTATCGAATAATTCATTAATATATTCTGGGACAATTCTTTCAAAGTAGGCTTGGTTCTGTTCCAAATGCACTAAAGGGTTTTCTGCATATTTTCAAATCCATTATCTTCAGCCGATTTCATTATACTATCATGCACACATCACTTTCAGTCTTGAAGTCTGACAGAAAACAAAAGACAGCAATTGTACCCACTGGATCCTCTGCATAATGAATGATAATGCCAGTCATTAGGGTATTTCAGTTCCTAATAGTCATTTGATATTTTTCGAGATCTCTCACTGGTAACAAATCTTTCACCATGTGTACTGTGTGAGTGGCCAGTATCGGTTATAAAGACTAAGGTTTTCTTCAGGGTTCAATTCTCACCCAGGACTCTATTTTCTTAAAATAAAACCTAATAGAATAGTAGGAGCGAAATAAAAAAACAGTTGAAATATATATCTGTCTTTTAATTGTGTCAATTGATTTCACTGTTCCATACAGTCAGTTTTAGTAAAACACTGACAAAGTGAGAGATTGAGTACACAAGGCAGAAGATTAAGAAAGAATAAATTCGTAGTATTTTGTGGCCTCACCCAAATATGTTTGAAACTGATTATCTCCCGTTGCAATTCAACGTTTTGTTAAAATTCATTACCACTCAGATTTCTTCAAAGAATTAATGTAAAAAAAACACATATTGGGCAAAATGGTTTAATTAATTATTTTCATTAAAGATATGCATTTTAGTGTAGTGAGATAGCCTGGTGCAATTATTTAATAAAGCGACACAAGGATTTATTTTGCTGACCCAATCCATTGCAATACACGTCGGAACACTGTTGTTGCATTTCTCAAATGCACATGCTCTGCCTGCTGGGCACCCATGCAGCAGCGAGTTTCTCACCCAATTATGAAGCCTGATGCATTACAACATGCAGGAGAGCAAGCCCCCATCTGTGCTGGCAACTCTCCCGAGGTCCCTGTTACAGTTCGCCTTTACCTGCCTCTCCTGCGTGTCCCACTGGCCTATGGCCAACACCTGCCCCAGTGTGATGCACCAATCCACCGCAGAGCTGCTACAAACTCTCTGCATCCTGACGCTGACCACGTATCACACAGCGATCGCAAATTACAACCATTCAATATTGTCAAGAATAAAGTAACTCTTGGCCTGTCCCGATTGTCTAACTACAGACGACCTGACTCAAGACTGCATGCAGCAATTTTATGGAATTTCAATTCTACCAACTGAGATTTGGTATGTCAACAAATACTCTCTTACCCTTCTACAGGTGTACAATAGAGAGCGTACTGACTGTTCACGGCCTGGTTCAGCAACGAACACCCAGGAATAAAGCAAGTTGCAAAAAGTGGTGATCACTGCCCAGTCCATCACAGGCAGACACCTCCCCACCACTGAGTGGATCGACAAGATTCACTGCCTCAAAAAGACAGCCAGCATCACCAGGGACCCACGCCACCCTGGCCACGCTCTTATTTCACCCCTGTCACCAGGAAAACGAGACTGTAAACTATAACTGTAACATCCAGGTTCAGGAGCAGCTTCTTCCCGACAACCATCAGGCTATTAAACACTGCAACCTCCAAATAGGCTCGCAGCTATATAGTCCTGGAGACATTATTTGTGACTTTGCACTACTATTGTCCATTTATTCATCTGTTTTTTTTTAAATCTATACTGAACTTCTTTTGTTGTTCCTTGTGGGTTTTACACAGTAACATGTTTATATATCCATTCTGCTGCTGCAAGTAAGAATTGTATTGTTCTGTTTTGTGATATATGACAATAACATACTTTTGACACTTATTTTGTAACTATATTGTGCAATGTGCCAATTTCATTGATGTTCCAATGTTTCATTTCCCTTGAAGTGTTGGTATGAAAATAAATATTTAAAGTATCCCAAATGGTGCCCGTGGACCAAGATTTCAAATGCCATTTAAAGAGGCTTTCGAACCAGGGAAGGGACAGATTGTCACCATCTCTATAGGTGGAGCTAACTCAACCTTGAACCTGAAAATGCCTTCCGTACTGAACTCTGCTATTCATTGGCTAATGTGGAGTTGGCTGGTGGGATTCAAGTGAGGTCCGTCTGTTAACACCTAAAGAGGCTACAAAGTGGCAGAAGGAAGATCTTTTATTTACAGCATGCAGTCAACATAGTCATTCATGCTACACCACTTCACGGAAGTGTTATCCAAAATCAGGACTTGTAAAGTGATATCAGACAAGAGGATCACAACACTGGCTCAGATAGCATGGTTTGTCTCCGATGAGGAGGAGGTGACTACAGGGAAATGGAAGCGCTCTGAAGGTGGATTCCAAAGTTTGGAGAGCGGAATGCATGCACACAGCTGGGTTTGATGAAGCTGCGGTATTTGGGGTCACCCCAGAGATTGGACTTGTCGGAGTGCGGAGATCGCAGAGGGAGGCAAAGCTGGAGTTTATAGAGAAATGGGACTGTGGCAAATGTGCACACAGAGATGAGGAAGTTTAAAGATGGGCTAGTACTGAGCAGAGAGATAAAGGATGAGTGGAGCTTAGTGTGAGGCAGTGCGAGGTAGACACTGTGCTGGGGTAACTCAGGCAGGCAGCGTCTCTGGGGGACGTGGAGAGGTGAGGTTTGAGCCTAGTTCAGGTCACGAGTGTTATAAGCGGCTGGGGGTGGGTGAGAATGAAGGGGCTTGCGCTGAATCAGAGAGCAAGGCAGGAGAAAGGGAGAGAGAAACAGAGGGCAAGGAAACAAAGACAGACAGTCCGAGAAACGCACAATTACAGAGCGGGGTAGTAATGGAACCGCACAGGACGTTCTCAAATAAACAAAAATGACATAAAAATCACAAAAGGAACAAGACATAAATCAGAAGACTGAGTCCGAACACAGATAATCTATTTGCCAAGAAATGTCCCCGTTGGCTCAGGGTTCCTATCAACAGAATACGAGCAGCCAGTTTGTAACCCTCCCACAGTAACTGGCTGCAAAGAAAATACCCTCGGAGCTCAGGCCACACTGTACACCAGTGATCACACTTTGTGAATGATGCCCACACTGATCAAGCTGTGTGTTTTGTGCTGTGTTCGGTTTAATTAAAGAGCGCGGATGATGTGGACTGTCTTATACACTGTTGTTCTCTCTCAGTCTCAGTCTTACACACTGTTGTTGGGATTCCCGTCCAACGGGGCTGAAAACCTAAAGGCTTAGATCCAGTGGGATGCTGTAGACGGTATAAACTATTTCCCCCGCCAAACGAAGGCATCAAGCGAAACCTCCTTATTATCAAATACGTGTTTTTTCTCTCTCTCTGTGCGAGGTTTACTTTCTGGGTAAGCTTTGACAAATAGTGAAAACATCCACCGTCATGTTGCAATACACGGAGCAAAAAGTTGATTGGGAGAAGATGTATTTGTAACTTTGTTTGTGCCGGGATGATTCCGGGGGGGTGGTGGTCGGGGCCAGGGGTTCGGCGGTGGGGAAGAAACTCCTTCTTCTGCCCGTGAATCAGATCAGTATTTCCGCCGCTCTCAGAAGGCAGGAGGGGATGCCTACAATTGGTGAACAAACGGCAAGATTAAATAGGTCATCTATAACACTGGGAGTTTCAGTGTACTGGGCACTCGGTCTGAATAGGAAAAAATAATAATTAAAAAGAATTCTCTCCCTCCCTAAGTTATATTAAAATTTCCCTCTCCCAGTGCAAAAGGGCCTATTTTTATATCTAAAAACGCTCCACAAAAGGGTGATGGAATGGCTGCCTGTAATGACAGTGGGAAAAGATGATAATTTGTATTAACTAGGGAGCAGCGAGTCAAGCTCATTTGCATCTTTTAGATTATATGCATTTCAGAAGTAATTTCTGGAGGGGCAATGAATGAGTAGTAATTCCCGCGTGAATTCACAATATAGAAAAAAACCCATCAAACACCACAGAGGGAAGGAGAGAGAGAGGGAGAGAGAGAGAGACAGAGAGAATCGCAGCATAATAACACAGCCAGGTTGGCGAGTACTAATTCACCAAGAGTATATTTCACCCGTTCATTTAGGATCGAGCATGAAGGCTATAGAAAAGACTGTTCTTTCAGTACTTTAACATTCTCCCAGATAATTATCATATCATATTTCATTTCTCTGCTTACAATGCTAGTCAATCACCCTGCTCTCTTTGCAATTACTAAAGTAGAGAGCAAAAAGGTAAGTAAATCCCAGCGCATTCGGTCGCTTCTTAATACCAGCCACGTTTGGAGTTGCCGAACACTCAGACTGGAATTTGACAAACAAAATTTGTCTTCAACCCTAATTATGACATATTTATTTGCCCTTTCCTGCAGATAATATTGGGCCTCATCTTTCAATTAGTAATTACGAAAATTAATAGCAAACAAAAGCAATAATGAATACAGCGTCAGTAATGGTGACAGCCCCGCTGCAAATATGACAAGGTCAAATTATATTTCTGTGGCGTAATTCAATGAATGTCATTAGGATCCAGCCAGCATCATCTGTATCCTTTGTTCGCTATGAAACATATTTCTTTACTTTGCTGATGCATCTTATACATTTCTTGCCGGTCGCTAATTTTCTGCTGATGCCGCTGACTCTTGGAGGGAAGGCTTCTGTGGCCAATCTGCCTTCTCTTCCAAATGGCCATGTAGTGGCCGGGCGTAGGCCAGGGCAGCCAGCTGTGCAACTCGGGAAGGAAGCAGGTATCTGTGTCCCATTCCGCACCCTCCCCGTACAATGACTAGCCGTTGTCTAAAATCTATAAAATCATGACAGGAATAAATCCGGTAGATGCACAGACTCTTGCCCAGAGTCGGGGAATCGAGGACCGTTGGTTCAAGATGAAGGGGGAAATATTTAATGGGAATTTGAGGGGTAACTTTTTCAGACAGAGGGTGGTGGATATGTGGAACAAGCTGCCAGATAAGGTAGATGAGACAGAGACTATCCCAACATTTAAGAAACAGGTAGACAGGTACATGGGTAGGACAGGTTTGGAGGGATATGGACCAAGCGCAGGCAGGTGGGACTAGTGTAGCTGGGATATGTTGGTCGGTGTGGGCAAGTTGGGCCAAAGGGCCTGTTTCCACACTTTATCACTCTATGACTCTATTTGCTGAACAAGCCAACATTGCCCAACAAGGATGTGAGGCAGGACAGAACGAGACTGGTGGTGTTTTGGACATTGGAGGACAGGCAGCTGGTGGAGGCAGATCTTCTACCAGTGTCACGTCTGAAGGTCAGGGGTGAACACATTGGTCTCCGGGACATTCAGGGTAGAGGCAAGGATTGGCGATGTCGACTCATCCCCTCTCCTCCAAAGCCACACACGAGACTGTAGAAAGTCCCAGATAACAACTCCCTCCATTATTGAGATCACTAAATCGCAAAGGTTATGGGGAGATGGCAGAAGAATGAGGCTGGGAAGGAAAGATAGGACAGCCATGATTGAGTTGCGGCATAGACTAGATGGGCCGAATGGTCTAATTCTGCTCTGATGACTTGTGAACATAAATTCATCACATGTTGCAAAACATACTTGGCTAATAATTTATGATTATGATAACGTTAATTCTGTTTCTTCCAAACTAAACTCCAAGTCACATCTGCTTTGCATTTGGATGTTCTAACAGGTCACCAGTTGTCCCTTCTCAGGGTTTGTGTGTTACACCCCTGCCAACTATTCCTGATGTAGGGGGGGTCCAGAATGAGGGGGTATCAGTTTAAGAATAAGGGGTAGGCTATTTAGGATTGAGACGAAGAAAAACTTTTTCACAGAGAGAGCTGTGAATCTGTGGATTTATCTGCCGCAGATGGCAGTGGAGGCCAATTCACTGGATATATTAACAAGAGAGTTAGATATAGCTCTTGGGGCTAAGGGAATCTAGGGTTATGGAGAAAAAGCAGGAACTGGGTACTGATTTTGGATGATCAGCCATGATTATATTGAATGGCCGTGCTGGCTGAAGGGCCGAATGGCCTACTCCTGCACCTATTTACTATCTTTCTTTGTAACTATCTCTGCCCTACAGACTGCAGTTGTTCGAGAGGACGGCCACTCCACACACTCATTGCCCTCTGCTATCCCATCCCAAACCCTTCACCTTCCAGAACCAGAGAAGGGAATCACTGCTGGGTAGATGTGAGTGTTCCTGGTGAGGAACATTGTCCGATGTTTTCTACTGATTGGTGTCATCGGTTCAATGACAAACTGGAGGCCTCTGATCTCTACACCCGATCTGCACCTTGATCTCCTTGTGGCTCAGCACTTCAACTCCCCCTCCCATTCCGAATCCAACCTTTCTGTCCTGAGCCTCCTCCATGTCCAGAGTGAGCACCACTGGAAATTGGAGGAGCAGCACCTCATATTCCGCTTGGGCAGTCTGCAGCTTAGCAGCATAAACATTGACTTCTCCAATTTCCGGTAGCCCTTGCTGTCTCCTCCCCTTCTCAGCTCTCCCTCAGCCCTCGAGCTCCTCCTCTTCCTTTCTCCTTTCGTCTCCATGCCCCCCACCATACATCAGTCTGAAGTAGGGTTTTGGCACGAAACGTTGCCTATTTCCTTTGCTCCATAGATGCTGCTGCACCCGCTGAGTTTCTCCAGCACTTTTGTCTACCTTCATCTTACTGATTTGCCATGGTTCCTAAATGCTTCATAACATTCACAACAAAGAGATAAATCTCAGATGGAAATTTTCAATGATACATCCAGCCTTAACATCCAGAGACAACCATTTTCCGATTTCCACCCTCACTTTGTGTGAGGAATTTCTTCTTGATATAACCCTTACATAGTCAAACTCAATGCGATGTTGGCATGGATTGTAGAGGGCAGAGATCTTCTCTACCCAGAGCCTGTGCATTGGACTGGGCCTGGAACTCAAGAAGGGTAGGAATACCTGGGCCATGACCAACACTTGAGGTACAGCTCAAGTGCAAGAACGTGGGTGTGGGTCAGGAGAAGTGGCTCAGGAGCAGCCGTGTGTGCCTGGCAACGGAGGCACAACAGAAGCCAAGGCAACAAACAGCGCGAGAGAAAGACTTCAGAAGGCACAGGACAGGAGGCAGTAGAGTCTGCGAGACAGTTTATGCCACATCCTCACAATGGATAAGGTAAAGTAATTCAGAAAGTGGCAACATGCAGAATTCCATCTCTGGCTGTTTATTCTTCTCTGGCAAGTTTCCTTTTACGTCCAAACTTTCTGAAGTATTTTTTTCTAATCATATAGTTCCTGCCCGTTTAAGTTGCCCGCTTAAAATAGTCTTGGCTCCACATCAAACTTTACAAATATTTCTTTAAAAAAGCGCGGAGCACATAAACTGAAGACGGACACTGCGGCTTTTGTCAGGGTTTGGATTATTCACAGTTTGAGTGTACGCTCCCTCCTCCACAGGTTAATGGTCCACATAAACACAGGCTGCCTTTGTTCCCAGTCCCAGCCGGGCCCTCAGCAAGAGGCTGCTCCAGACTGTAGCCTCACTTCCTCAGGGAAGGAGGCTGTGTACCAGGCTGGGGTCAAATGGCATGGCCTCGCACTTTCCCCCACAAGGAAAGATGCCGGCTTCCGAGGGTGAATCTCACCTGCAGCTATTCCACAATGTAGGCCATCACACACCTCTGGAAATGATGTGGGAGAGATATATATATATATGTGTGTGTGTGATGATATGTGTGGGTGAGACATAGAAGCTGACTGACACTGTATATATCAGCCTGCTCCTATGTCACGCAGACATCATCACACACACACATATATATGCGTGTATATGTATATATGTGTGCGTGTATATGTTTTATATATATCTATATATATATATATATATATATATATATATATGTGTGTGTGTATATATATGTGTGTATATATATATATGTGTGTGTGTGTGTGTATATACATACATACATACCCTGTATGTATATGTATACACAAACAGTGTATGTATTATATTTATGTATGTATGTATACGCACGCACACACACACACACACACACACACACACACACACACACACACACACACACACACACACACACACACGCACACACAGACACACACACGCACACACAGACACACACACAGACACACACACACATACACACACACACACACACACACACACACACACACACACACACACACACACACACACACACACACACACACACACACACACACACACACACACAGACAGAATGCTGCAGTGTCTCAGCGAGACAGACGGCATCTCTGGAGAGAAGGAATGGGTGACGTTTCGGGTCGAGACCTTTCTTCAGACAGGTCTTCTCTGCAGAGATGTTACCTCTCCCACTGAGTTACTCCAGCATTTTGTGTCTATCTTCGGTGTAAACCAGCATCTGTAGTTCTGTACTAGACACTACATAATGGCTCCATGGTGGTATCTGAGGGAAGCTGGCACCCATTACTCAAACCACACCAGCGGTCACCACATTCAAGAGGAGAAGGTGGATGGAGGATACTGGAGAGCCAATGTTGATGGACAGTGAACTGTTTGCAGTCGCTGACGATCAGCGGGCATTGCTTCATGCAAATTATTTGTTCCTATTACTCTAACCCTGCTCTTAGTGTATTAATGTTCCATTAAGCCTTGGTATGATGATATGGACCACAATGGCCAAGAGGACCTACGCTCCAGTCCTTGTTGGGTTCAATGACCTAAGATGGCCAAGAGGAAGGTTCACTGAGAAGTTGAAAGCTAGACAAGGTGATTGATCTTGGCCACTTGTACAGAAAGAGGCCATTCAGCCAATTGGACCATTCTGTCACTGGTCTACACCTCAGCTTGACACTGCTGACTGCCATTATCCAACAAAATCTGTTGTCATCGACCTGGAAATCTCCAGCTGATCTTTAACATTTACTGTTTTAGATGAATAAGCTCGAGACTATGCTTCCTGCCTCCATTGCAAAATGGTTTGGTTCTAACTTTGGTTTCTCCCACTGCCCACTTTCCAGTCATTCCCGTGGGAATGGAGAAGGGAAATGTGCGAGCAGCTTCAGCCGGGACATGTCCTGTCCTCACCGCTGATCAGATGGCATTATGGGTTAACAGGCTGAGGAAGACATGGTGTTCCCTGACTCGGGATAAAACCTCTCCGAGATCCAGCAAGAAACAAAGAGGAAAAAGGTCTTGGAAAATGTCCGTATAAAGTAAAACTATAAATAAAGCGAAACCCTGTCAGGAAATAGGAGAATTTGGACAAATGAACGAGGTGTAATTTAGGCATTAGGGACTTGGGCACAGTCCAAGGATTATGGTATAAATACTCGACTAATAATGGGATTGGATTGGAATGTTTCTCTGAAAGTCAACTGGGATGATCTTGGGTTTAGGTTTGACTGCCCTGTGTGGGACGGGCTGGACCAGTGTGCAACTAATAATCCTCTCTGCTGACAGCCCTTTGTGGCTGCAGTTAGGTTACTTGCTGCCAAGACTTTCTAATCGTACAACTGTGATACAATGAAGCTTTAGAACTCAAGTACTGCTTTCATCCCGGAGCCTAATTAACTAAATCAGAGAGACAAAGCATTCAACTATCTCCTGTAAGTAACAAAGTCAACCCCATGTAACTTAGCCTGCCTCTGATTTACCCTGTTGTTCTGTTCACTAATCTCTGTTTCTCAGGACACAGAAGCCAAGCCTCCCTGCAGCTTTCAACTTGCATTATTTTTCCCTTGGTACCTTTTGTCCAGTTGCTGTCACAGTCTATAACAGCTGGGCTTGAGTAATTTGAGGATGAGGCAGGGGTACTGGAGGTATTACCCTGCCCAGGTGCACTAAGGGCCTGTCCCACTTTCACGACCTAATTCACGACCTCTGCCGAGTTTGCACTTGACTCATACTCGCAGCATGGTCGTCACGAGGTCGTAGGAGGTCGTAGGTAGGTCGTAGCAGGCCGTGATGCTAATCGTAGGTACTCGTGGTATCAAGTAGGTCAGGGCATTTTTTCTAGCATGATGAAAAATGTCCACGAGTAAAAAAGGTCGTGAATTAGGTCGAGAAAGTGGGACAGGCCCTTTAGTCTCACATATGTTGCCTCAGTCCTGTCTCATAACAGTGTTTAGTTTAGTTTGGTTTAGTTTGGAAATACAGTGCAGAAACAGGCCCTTCGGCCCACCGAGTCCACACCGACCAGCGATCCCCGCACATTAACTCTACCCTACACACTCTCGGGACAATTTACACTTATACCAAGCCAATTAACCTACAAACCTGTATGTCTTTGAAACGTGGGAGGAAACCGAAGATGTCGTAGAAAGCCCACGCAGGTCGGGAGAATGTACAAACTTTGTACAGAGCGCACCCGTGGTCAGGACCGTACGCGCGTCTACTGCCACTGTAAGGCAGCAACCCTACCTCTGGGCCACTGTGCTGCCCACTGTACCACGCTGTCCCACACGTCCCAGTCTTTCACCAAAGCCTAACAGATGCTGAATGTGAGAAACTGTTTAACAAGACCAGATTTGCACTGTCTTTTCATTTTATTTTTTTTCACTATATATGAAGGTGCGTCTCAGCTTCCGTCCATGCCTCAGATGAGTTACACTCTTCACAATGGCTCTCCGATGAAAAACGGAAAACATTCCAATAGTTAACCTGAAGTCCAAGTACATTTCTGCAGTCTGATGGGTTTCTGATCTCATCCTTCAGAAGAGGTTGATCCTTATTCTTTTGAAGTTTGTTCCAGTCTCCAATTAAACAATTGAAAAGCAGCAGGTCCCGTAAAAGAGTAGTAGAATCCCGGACCCGCTGAGTCATACGGTATGGAACAGACCCTTCAGCCCAACTTGTAGGTGTGTTACAAAACTTACCTTCAGCGGCGCTGCAGTTCTGTCACTGGCCGTGTGCGCGACTTTGGCGCCTTTGAGGAGGGGGGGGGTGGGGTTAAAACGCGGGTTTCCCCTTGCCACCTGGAGCTTTATTTTCTCGGAGTGCGAACTTCTACTAAAGATTCGTTCCGACTGCCGGTAAGTGAATTTTTTTTTTAAATCGCCCGACTGTTTCAGCGCGGCAGTAAAATAAAAATTAGCTCTTAATGCCGCGAACGGCGACAACGGGGACGGATTTCACGTAGGGGACAGGTAAGTGAAAGCTGTTTATTGTTTCATATCAACTTGCTTGTTTAGGTGACCTTAATCAACATTTCATGTTGCGAAACGGTGATTTATTCCCCGTACGAACCAACAGTATTTTTCCTGCCGATATGGGGTTTAAATTCACCCCAACCGCAACGTTCCAATCCCATCGCGTTCCAGAAAATCCCACTCGCAAGATGATTTAAATGCCCATTAATTTACGGGCATTAAACACTAAATTCCTTCCATTTGGCCTATAAATTCATGACAATTAGATTTAAAAGTCATGTTATATTGTGAATTCTTGTGTGAATGTTATTTGGACACTTAGGCTTTTAAAAAAATGTTAATATTTTCTTAAGAAATTGATAGATGTTTAGATCTAGTAATTGAATTTTGTAATTAGCTACAATTGGGTAACTAACTAACTAATTATATGCTTTAATTTCAGGTCATCCATGTAAGATTTTTTCATATTAGTTTCAGAATTATCAATCTATAATAACAGAGAATTTATTTCAGTTCTCTTAATCCTTAAGAAAGTTATGGGCTTTTGACTGTCCTCGATCACAACTTTTGTGTTAAGTCAATGCAAAAGCAATAGGGAACAAGATGCTAATTTCCGAGTATGAAAATGGCCATAACATTTTTTAATACTGAAGATATGACAGTGAATTAGGTGTGAAATTAAACTTATTTTTATGCTTTATATGGTGGGATAAATTGCAGACTTGATTTTTAAAATCTCTAACTTTTGTAACATTGCTACAACTTGTCCATGTGGACAAGGTTTGATAACTGACTTAGTCCCATCTGCCTGCATTTGGCCCATATCTCACTATATCTTTCCATTCTATGTCCCTGCTCCAAATGTCGCCATTGTATCCACCTCTACAGCTTCTTCCGGCAGCTCATTACATGTATGAGTTCTGTGTGAAGAAGTTGCCCACAGGTCACTTTTAAAACTTTCCCCTCTAACCTTAGACATGTGGCCTCTAGTTCTGTGCTCTTTTACCAACTTGAATTTTACATAAATGGAAGAGTTGCAGATGGCAATGGCAGGGTTAGTGTTATTGCTAAAGTACCAGAGGAAGCCCCACTCAGTCAGACCATGTGGTGGCAGACCATTGTTCTCATTGGAGTGAAGTTTGAAAATTGCTGAACTTTGACCCACACAACAATGAAAAAAAAACATGTGATAGATGCCTTCAGAGGGCTTACACATGCTGCCTTTGTCTTTCTTTGAGCGGAGGCCACCAGTGTAGGGGGTGCTATAAGTCTTGCCGAGTTGTTGTTGTAGACTTTGTGAATTGGATGCACTGCAACCATGGTCCATGGTGAGGGATAGGGTGAAGGTTGAAAGGAGGGCACCCTATAGGCAGGAGCTCTGCCCTGGACGATGTATGAGCTACACTCATCCAAGCAACAAGAGAGTACATTGTTACACTCCCAACGTCATAGTTAGATGGGGCAAAGACAATGGAGGCATATTCAGAATTGAAATGTTCTATCTGGGACATCTGACTATAAAGCACTCTTGACTCTTGGAAATGCTGTGGGGCTTTTATATCGTCGTGGCTATCCCTCGAGGTTGAAGATGATGGTCTACGTTCTGTTGTGTTTACGGACGCTCAGGTGGCTTATGATTCCAATCCTGGCTTTGCAGCTCACAGAACGAAGACGCCTTAACGTGTACTTGATGTTTAACGTGTACTTGATGGTGCACTCCAAGAAGCACGTGGTCCCTCACAAATCAATCAACTCATTCCAATGGCAAGGGAACCACGATGATTGGAGCTAACAGGTCTGTTGCAGCCTTCATCCGCCTTCACAGTCGTTGAGTTAAAGATAACTTTGTCCGCCTGGTCCGCCGTTGAGGTCTTGTAGGTGGGTCTTTTATATGTATTGCAGGTGTAACTAGTGAGGATGGGGCATCTTGGTCACCATGGGCAAGTTGGGCTGAAAAGCCTGTTTCCAAGCTGTTTGAATTAATAACTGTTCACAGGAGTAGCTATAATATATGCAAGGCCGACCCAGTTAAACATGTGCAATTGATGGTCAGCACGGACTCAGTGGGCCGAAGGGCCTGTCTCCATGCTGTATCTCCCTACAACAAATTCTGCTCTATGCCCTTCCACAGGATATTCATGGCGGTGCTGTTGAATCTCAGAGAGTGAGGGTTGGCCTCTCCTGGTGGAGGTAATGCCTGCCACTTGTCACATGCGCATCTGGGATGAATGATGGAGGCAGAGCAATTAAAATTCAACCATGAAAATCCATGGAGTTCAAAATTCAGTTACTTAAATGAATCTGGAAAAAATGCTGGTCGCAGTAATGATGATCAAACTACTGTCCTTTGAACAAGTAAATCTACCACACTTGCCCACAGGTACTAATGTGTTCCTACACCCCATTCTATTTCAGTCTACTCTAACCACCTTCTACAGTGACATAAAAGGCTGCTCCAACTTTAAGATGTAGCATAGCAACTTGGCGTGACTTTGTCAAGATAACTGCTAAACCTGTCGTTCAGAGAAATACTGGCTGCGCAGCTCTCATGATACCTTGAACTTGTGAAAGGCTGCTTAGTGGCACAGCAGTAGAGTTGCTGCCTTACAGTGCCAGAGACCCAGGTACAATCCTGACCACGGGTGGCATCTGTATAGATTTTGTACATTCTCCTTGTGACCACATGGGTTTTCTCCGGGCGCTCCGGTTTCCTCCCACACTCCATAGACGTACAGAGATTTGTTGGCTTCAGTAAAAAAATTGTAAGTTGTCCGTACTGTGTAGGATAGTGCTAGTGTGCAGAGTGATCGCTGGTCAGAGCATGCTCGTTGGGCCAAAGGGCCTGTTTCCGCCCTGTATTTCTAAATTCTAAAGGCTGTGCTTGCTGCAAATTTATCTTTTATGCATTAATGCTAGAAATGTTTATGATACATCTGAACGTTTCTAACAAAGGGAGTGGCTGAGATGGTGGGGCCAGGGTCAGGACTAGGAAAACATTACTCTGGTGCAGAGTTGAGGATAGTATGCCGTCTGATTTCAGCATGTGAATTCACCCAGGAGATAAAGAATAAATTATCGCTTCAAAACAATTGTAGAATCGTGGTTCTATCCACATAACTCTGAACAAAAACACATTTATACCCAATTCTGAATGGATCGTGGATGAAGTATCTTGAGAGTATCCACAGCTTCTGCTAGATGCAGGGGTCACTGTGCCTTTGTTGCTGACAACTATTCCCCAGCAATAACTGTAAAAACATCACAAAACCAGCAAAAAAAAATCATTTTTGCAAACTGAACAGAAACAAATCTAATCCAGCTCACACAAGATGGTTTAAAATAAGATGCTCTGATTCTTATTGGAGTGCAGGTCCAAGATTTTAGGGGAATCAAAGGAGTTGGGGTTAGTGCAGTGGAGTGGTGCTAAAGAACAACTCAGCTGTGATCTTACAGGGCAGTGGAGAGGCCAAACAGCCTATTCATGCTTCTTGTTTAAGAAGGAACTGCAGATGCTGGAAAATCGAAGGGAGACAAAAATGCTGGAGAAACGCAGCGGGTGCGGCAGCATCTATGGAGCATGCTTCTTACTCACTTTCCCATGTTCTCCCTGATTCAGCCAGGGGAATGATCCCACAAACACTGATCCTCAGTCGGGTACGGGTTCCATTAGAACTCTCACTGGTTATGGGGTACAGGTTCCATACTAACTGTGTGTGTAGGAAGGAACTGCAGATGCTGGTTTATGTGCTGGAAGATAGTCACAGATTGCTGGGGCAACTCAGAAGGCCATCTCTAGGGAAAAGTAATAGGTGACGTTTCAGATCCACACCCCTTCTTCAGACTGTTCAGAGTTCTCCAGAGATGCTGCCTGACCCGCTGAGTTGTTCCAGCATTTAATGACTATCTTCCATTCTAACTCTCCTTGGTTTGTGGGGTCCAGTTTCCATTATAACTCCCCCTGGTTTGTGGCCTATGGGCTCCATGCTAACTCGCACTGGTGTGTGGGCTTGGGCATATATTTTCCCATTGGCACTGACTCACTGGGGTAGGAACTCTCCTGGCAGGGACCTACTCTGGTGTACGGCCCCGATGTGTGTTGGCTGCCTTTGGGGTATAGGTTCCACAGAAAATGACATCAGCTGATGTGTGCTCCATCGGTCTAGTTACAATCATCAGCGAGAGAATTGAAGCAGTTTTCAACATTAGTTTCAAACATTCGGCCCATTGGCCAGAGCACATGTGCAACCTTTGATCAAGCACGGGGTGGATGATTCCTGTAACATGGGAATCAAAGGAGAACTGGGGAAAGACGAGTTGTCAGTCGGGCAATCACCCCTGCTCCAGGACACTGGTGCAAGAGGTCTGTGGCATTATCCAACTCCAGCCATCTTCACCTGCATCAACAACACCCGGTTTTCATAAGGTCATAAGTGATAGGCCATTCGGGCCATCAAGTCTACTTCACCATTCAATTATGGCTGATCTGTCTCTGCCTCCAACTTGGGATTTCATTCAGCAGATAGGCCTGGGAATAGTGGACGTGGAGAGGATGTTTCCACCAGTGGGAGAGTGTAGGACCAGAGGTCACATCCTCAGAATTAAAGCACGTTCCTTTGGGAAGGAGATGAGGTAGAATTTCCTTAGAGGGTGGTGAATCTGTGGAATTCATTGCCACGGAAGGCTGTGGAGGCCGTTAATAGATATTTTTAAGGCAAAGATAGATACATTTTTAATTAGTATAGGTGTCAAAGGTTATGGGGAGAAGGCAGGAGAATGGGGTTGAGAGGGATAGATAGATCAGCCATAATTGAATGGCGGAGTAGACTTATGAACATGAATTTATAGCAGGAGACAGCTGCAATCCCAGTGTGTCTTGCCTATGGTCGGCACAGCAGTCGGCTGCCTGCCCCTCTTCCGGGGTTACGTCCGTGCCCGCGTGTCCCTAGAGAGGGAACACGCGGTGTCCACGGGGACTGTGGAGGCTTTCCGTGAACGCTGGTCCCGCAGGAGGTCGAATGTATTATTGATAAAAATGTTAATATTTTAATTTGAGAACTTTCTTTGTAAAATGCCAATATAGGCATTCTCTGATCGTGTTACTGTTTTGTATTTGTTGGTTTGAATAAAAGCATTTGTAAAAAAAAAAAAAAAAAAAAAAAGTGTGTCTTGCCTATGGTAGGGAAAGGGTTAAAGCTCACTCAGCAATGAATGATACCACTTTTCACTCAAATCGTACCAAGGCCTTGGCACAAAGTTCACTACAATGATTGAAGGTGACCTTTCAGAAATATTTGAAATAATCAGTAGGTAAAGCTGGCATTTAGGAAGCAATCAGAACGTGCTATAACTGCAGTTATCCCACAGGGTCTTAACCAGAGCACGACTCGCTCCACCTCAGTAAACGTCTCCAGATATGAGGTGCATATACCTTTACCAAAGGTAGTCCTGCATTTTGAACATTGGAAGAAGTTAAAATTAAATACGAGTTATCTTTCCAGTGGATTAATTAAACTCGCTGGATACAATGAAGATTCTGAGGAGCACTATCCATCCTGAATCATCACATTAGCTTCCCAGGTTCCCCATTCACCTCACCCTCTTCTTTAGTCGTGGAGCACGCGTAAATGGGGCGCGTTCTGTGCCCGCGTGTGTTTGTGCGTATACATACACGTGGTATCTCTTCCTTGATGAAAGTCTACCTCCACGACGCAACGCCATAAGCAAAGGGAATGCCTGGAACTACTTACAGGTTAGAGTCATGGAGAGTCATAGCGTCTTGCAGTCTGGAAAAAGGCCCTACAGCCCAGCTTGCCCACATCGGCCAACATGTCCCATCTACACTAGTCCCACCTATGTGCGTTATCCATATCCCACTAAACCTGTGCTTTCCATGTACCTGTCTAATGTTTCTTAAATGTTGCAATAGTACCTGCCTCAACTACCTCACCTGGCAACTCAATCCATAAACTTACCACCCCTTGTGTGAAACAGTTACCCCTCAGATTCCTATTAAATCTTTCCCCTTCACCTTAAACCTATGTAATTTAGCACTTGATTCCCCTACTCAGGGCAAGAGACTCTGTGCGTCTATTTGATCTATTTGAACTTGACAACATCTTTCCTATATATCTACTGCATATCTACTGCATCCGCTGCTCCAGATGCCAGCTGATCTATATCGGTGAGACCAAGCGGAGGCTTGACGATCGTTTCGCCGAACACCTCCGCTCGGTACGCAATAACCAACCCGACCTCCCGGTGGCCCAGCACTTCAACTCCCCCTCCCATTCCATATCCGACCTCTCGGTCCTGGGCCTCCTCCACGGCCAGAGTGAGCAACACCGCAAGTTGGAGGAACAGCGCCTCATATTCCGCTTGGGGAGTCTGCATCCTCTGGGCTTGAACATTGAATTCTCTCAATTCTGTTAACCCTTACTGTCTCCTCCTCTTCCCACCTCTCCCTCAGCCCTCGGGCTCCTCCTCTTCCTTTTTCCTTTCTTCTCCCCGCCCCCCCTTACTCCCATCAGGCTGAAGAAGGGTTTCGGACCGAAACGTTGCCTATCTCCTTCGCTCCTTAGATGCTGCTGCACCCGCTGAGTTTCTCCAGCCTTTTGTGTACCCAACATCTTTCCTATAACATGGTGATCAGAACTGACCAACAATACTCGAAATGTGGCCTCACCAACGTCTTATACAACTGCAACAAGACGTCCCAACTTCTACACTCAATACTCTAACTGATGTAGGCCAAAGTGCCAAAAGCCTTTTTTGACCACCCTATCTACCTGTGTGCCACTTTCAATAAACTATATACCTACACTCCTAGATACCTCTGCTTTACAACACTGCCCAGAGCCTTATCATTCACTGCGCATGTTAGTGCTCCCAAAATGCAACACCTCACATATTCTGCGCCATGACACACACACATGTATCCCACAGTTCATGTCACTTGGACTCAACACTCAACCTTCATGTTTAGTAGGAAAATCTTTATCCAGGACACCAATGAAAAAAAAACACAAAGTGCTGGAGTAACTCAGTGGGTCAGGCAACATCTGTAGACAACATGGATAGGTGACGTTTTGGTTGGGTGTCTGAAGAGGGTCCCAACCCTAAATGTCACCTATTCATGTTCTCCAGAGATGCTGCCTGACCAACTGAGTTACTCCAGTACTTTGTGCCTTTTCTTAAATGTAAATTAGCATCTACTGTTCCTCGTTTCTAATGAAAAAAGACAGCTCCTCACGATCTTCTCAAGGCAGACACAAAGTGCTGGAGTAACACAGCAGGACAGGAAGTACCTCTGGAGAACAGGTACAGGTGACGTTTTGGGTCGAGGCCCTTGTTCAGACCAGCATCTGCAGTTCCTTCCTGCACACATCTTCTCTAGGCAGTTTAGGATAGGCAAGAAATTCTGATGACATCCAAGTAATTTAAATCGAAGCGTGTGGAAATGTGCATATGTTCATTTCCAAATGTTTGCAAAATCATGCGTGTACATGTGGATAGCCATTCCTGATGCCTCACATCATCCAACCTCTCAGCCAGGTCCCTGAGAACCATAGGTGTGTGGGTACATGCACACTTACCAGTTGCTCTACCCTGTGCTACAGTCTGAAGCTAGACGGGAAGGAAATTGGCAAGATAGAATATAACATTTCCCACAACTGCAGCCAAGATAAGGTAAACTGCAACCTAATTATTGGAAAATCTCACTCGGAAAGCCAGAGGGAGCTGCCAAACCGTGCTATAAAGTTAAACAGTAAACACATTCAGGCACCAAAGCAAACGCACTTTCCCACTGAACAGGTACAACTCCAGCAAATAAGGTGGTTGGCAACTACTCAGGAAAGAAAATCCAGTCCTTGATATTTACAGAGAATCAACAAGGGAGGCAGAGGTTTAGATAGTGACCCATGTTGTGGAAACGTCAGTGAACAAGCAAAGGACCAGGCACGTCAAGAGCTAAAACACGGGAAAGATTGGAAAAGTGGAAATCTCCGCAAACTTAATGGATTGCTCAGCTAACTACAAATCTGATTGAAAGCAAAACACAAAGTTCCTGGAGGATCTCAACGGATCAGACAGCATCTGTAGAGGGATTGGACAGACAACATTTGGGGTCAGGTACTTTCTTGTGCCTCCAAACAGGTTGAAGGGCTGGGCCAAGTGTGTCGCACAAGGCAGCAAGACAGGTGCGGGTGGGATATCTCTGAACAGCAGGATGAACCTGATGGATGGGGGAAGAGAGGGAGGGAGGAGGGAGGGGAGAGGAGAGCCAGAATGGACTTGTAGAAACAGCGGTGGCAAACATGGACACTTCTGGGAGAGGTTAGGAAAACAATATAGAGAAGCATTGAACCGTTGAAGAGGGTGAGGAAGTGGTCATGGGAGGAAGGAATCTCATGGGAGATCTCATTAATGTTGTCAGAAGACCATTGCCAACAGGGTTGATCCTATTGGGCACATTAACATTTTGGAAAATATCTTCTCAGATTGTGGACATCCTTGAGGCAGGGAATTGCGGGGTATTAATCAAGTGCTGGCAGTTTAGCGGGGCATGTTTGCCGTGGACAATGTGGGCCGAAGGGCCTGTTCCCATCCTGTACTGTCCCTGGTGAAGCTGGAAAGTATTGCCCATCCTCACTCACCCGTCTAGGAGTTGCTTCTGCAATTAATCAGGTAATGACAAAGGAGGTAAAATGGCAACTGATAGCTGTACAATTAAAGAAATATTCGGAGGGAGTTGTGGATGGGCCTCAGTAGAAGTGGCAGAATGTATGAATGCAGATGTTAGAAAAGCTGGTCACAAAGGAAGGATGGTCTTAATGAGGCACTTTCATGTTCAATAGTGTTGTGAAGGGGCTGATGGTCTCATGGCTGAGAGGCTGTGGAAATCTAGAGTGTATTAAGGGTAGTTACCTGCCAAAAGATGTTCTCGAATTAAAAGGCAGCAAGCTATATTAGATTTAATAATGAGTAATGAGCCAGGTTCTGTTAAACAGCCCCAAGGTACACACGCACTTCTCTAATACAGATTGAAATATGATTGAGTTCAAGACAGGGAGAGACATTGAACACTCACTAGATTCAGTGAAGCTGGCTTTAATACAAGGAAAAATGTTTGCTGCAAACTTAGCGAATGTCTTCAGAAACAAACAAACAATTATCAATGTGATACAAACCTTTAAAAAAGGAAAGCAGCAAAATATCTACTTGCCAGATGATGTTGAGAGGTAAGGGACAACATCATCTTTTAAAACAATTTTTAAAAAATGGCAAGAACTAGCACAGACTCCACAGAATGGATCAGACACGAAGAACAGCAAAAAGGAAGCATATTAAATAGAGAATTGAAAAGCAACAAAACTAGCAACGGAGAAAAAAAAATCAAAAATGTTTAAAACTAGCTACGAGGGTTGTCAGATGCACGGTAGATTTGTGATAAAAAGATTAACAACCACTCTGCAAACGATTTGTGTCATTTGAGAAAGGGGATAGTGTTTCTAAAATGCTATTATTGAATCACAGATAGACAACAACTAATTCTCAACCAAATAGCAGCGATGAAGAAAATAATGGAACTGCGGTGACAAATCACCTGGACCAGGTGACTTCCACCGCAAATATTTAACAGACAGTCAAAACACTACAATCCACCACCCATTAAACTTGGTGAGTTCTTGGGATTTGAGATCAGTTTCTTCGGAATGAAAAAATCGGCACACATCACTCCAAATTTTAAGTGCAAAGGGGAAAACTTGGAATTGGAGACTAGTTGCTTAATATTTGTTGTTGGAAAGTCCAGAATTAATAAAAGAATGAACAGCTCGAAAACCTTCAGTTGATCAAGAGGGAGCAAGTGATTAGTACAGGTGTCAGAGGCTATGGGGAGAAGGCAGGAGAGTGGGGTTAGGAGGGAGAGATAGATCAGCCATGATTAAATGGCAGAGACTTGATGGGCCGAACGGCCTAATTCTATGCCTATTCCTTATGATCTTATGACCTTAAGTGTGAGCTGATGAATGATTGGCCAAACTTGATGAACTGAACTGAATTGATTCGAGATGTGATGGGCCATGTCTTTGGGATGTTATTACGTGGATTTACAGAAAACGTAATCCGTAGATTATTGTTAACATTTGCAACTCATGGATTAACCGTGCTCAGAAGTTGGCTGGAGAAATAAGGAACCACATATGCTGGAAAGAGAACGCACAAATTAGCATCTGTTTACCCAAGAATATTGGGTGGTTTAGGGATGATTTAATTGAAATTTACAAGACAAAATGATGGGGCGGGTAGAGCAAAACTATTTGGGACTTGGGCGACAAGTCAGGCCTTTCAGGCTGCAATTCGGACACACTTTTACCCAAAGATTACAAATGTTTGGTTTTCTCATGCACACTAGCAGTTGCGCGATGGTAATTTTAAATCCAAAATTGGTGCATTTCTGATAATCAGAGATTATGTTGGAAAAGTTGTAGCCACACATCATCCATGATTTTAAGTAGCTATTTATCACTTCCTATCAGGCTCTTTCTCTCTCTCTCTCTCTCTCTCTCTCTCTCTCTCTCTCTCTCTCGCCTGTATGAACTGTTTCCCCTTCACAGTCTCACTCATTCTCTCCAGTGAAATGTTCACTGTTTTATATTCATTTTCCACTCGGCCTCAATCTGCCAGCACCTGAGCAGCACACACAGTGCCACTGGAAACCCCTTCCCACACGGGCTGGGGTCTGTCAGCAGGACACATCCTCACATCAATTATAGCGGAGCCCAGACTACTAACACAGGTGGAATTCAACCCTCACAAACACTTGAAACAGCTGCAGCACTGTGACAATAGCACTCTGTGTTTACATTAAATATCTTTTTAAACTAGAAGGAACACGACATCGTTATAAACAGCATTTTTCACTTAACATTACTGCATATTTAGTGAATGACTAACCGATGGTGTCATGGTAACTGAAAGAAAAATAATGATTACAGAGGTCGGCAGGACCCCAAGAGAAGGAAAGCAGTTGCAGTGAATAGCAAGAGACGGGGATTCGCAGGAAGGAAGGTGGGGAGGAGGGGGATGCATGAAGTTGAGCTTACTGCGTGCAGTGTTACTAACGGAATGGTGTGTGTTAGACAGGGGGCTGTGCACTGCGAACAGTGGCTTACAGTGGGTTACAGGGGGAACTGTGCACATTGCACTAACACACAGAACTGTGCATACTAAATTCACAGGGAGCTGGGTCTATGAAGAGTTACTGCAGAGGGAGCTGTGCATTTTCAGCAGTGTCTTGTACAGGCATCAAAGGCCAGATAATACTGAAGATACTCAACAGCCTAGGCAACAACTATGGAGCAAGAAACTGAGTTAACATTTCAGGTGAACCGAAAGTAATGCATCCTAGTTTGAGAAATGCTGCCCGACCCACTGATTACTCCAGCACATTGTGCCTATCTTTGGTATAAACCAGCATCTGCAGTTCCTCCTCATAACATTTCAGGCTGATGTCCTGAACTGGAAACCTGATGACACAAGCAATTTGCACCTGATTCTGTTTCTTCCCAGCTGTTATCAGGCAACTGAATCTCCTACCAAAACCTAGAGAGCAGCCCAATTATCTACTTCATTGGAGACCTTCGGACTAGCTTTCATCGGGATTTACTGGACTTTACCTTGCACTAAATGTTATTCCCTTCATCTTGTATCTGTACACTGTGAATGGCTCGATTGTAACCTTGTATTATCTTTCCACTGATTGGTTAGCACGCAACAAAGATTTTTCACCGTACCTCGTTACACGTGACAATAAACAAAACTAAACTAAACTAAACTAAACTATGCTAAATTAAGCTAAGCTAAGCTAAACTAAACTGATACCTCCCTCATCCTGTGAAGGGCCAGAGGCACAGCACTATGTCAGTCTGAAGAAGGGTCTTGACCCAAAACGCCACGCACTCCTTCTCTCCAGAGATGCTACCTGTCCCGCTGAGTTACTCCAGCTTTTTGTGTCTACCGTCGATTTAAACCAGCATCTGCAGTTCCTTCCTACACACTATGTGAGTAGCTGGGATGAAGGTCCATATCAAAGCCTGGCTTTGGTTCTGTCCCAGCCCACTCCAGCATCACTATTATTAATTGGAAATAGCAGCGATCACGCTGGAGATACAACACGAGTCCTGACAGACTGGCCATTTATTTGACTCCATCTCCACCAGCATCCAAAGGGACTGTTTCCAATTTAATTCATATAGCATGCTTAAAATTAGATTCAGACAAATTGTATTTTCTCCATCATCTAATTTTCTTATTTGCTCTCCCAAGGGACGAGGAGTGAAATTAATAGAGGTCTCTACACAGCAGCTGCATCAAACTTTAACCTTCTTGGAACCTGCAGATAGATGAAATACATTCAGAGGGCGGTGGGTGTATGGAACGAGCTACCAGAGGAAATTGTTGAGGAAGGCATTGTAACAAAATGTAAAACATATTTATGCAGGTATTTGGATTTAAAACATATTTAAAACATATTTATGCAGCTATTTGGATGGGAAAGGTTTATAGGGATATAGGCCAAACGCAGGCAATGGGATTAGCTCAGATGGAGGATCTTGCTTGGCATGGGCAAGTTGGATCAAAGGGCCTTCTTTCCCTGCAGTAGAGCTCTATGGCTTTCACGTTATGATGTTCATGGAGCATTGGCCCAGGCCTGCGTATGTCCCACACACACGGGCTTGTACGGGGAGGAACACAAATATACACCTTCACACGAACCTATACAAAGCTCTCCACAGCAATCAACAGCGTACGCAATGTGACGGGAACATGCCATTATTATAAGAGTCATCATACAGCATTGAAACAGGCCCTTCGGCCCAGCTCGTAGATGCTGACCAAGATTCCCCATGTGCCCGTGTTTGGTCCAGATCACTAAACATTGTCCTAATGGCATTTTGTAATTACGCAGACACTGATGTCCACCTGATGACCTCCCCCTCATCTCTAACGGGGGCTTCACATTTATGTCTGGTCTTAGTGGACTGCTACCTTACCCCTCTTGTACCCCAGGCTCTGATGTTAACCAGTCCACCAGTCACTGCCGGGTCTGCAGCTTGCCGCCATCTGCTTGAGGATGGGGTGGACAAACATAGAAATAACTTTGTTCTTTTCCCGTGAACTACTCATCCACTCCACAACAAAGACACAAACTCTCAATGGTCAACAGTGCTTTATTTGTCACATATGTAACTGCACTGTGAAATTTATTTGGCATATATTACACATGCGAGTGCCGCCATTTTAAGCGCCTTTATTCAAAGTTCAAAGATCAGTCGGCCCGCACGCTCAATGTACTGGAGCTGTTCCCATGAACTCTCCGCCTACACCGCAGACTATCACTCAGTCTACACCGCAGCAAACAGATTCCGTTCCTCGCTGTCTCATGTGGGATTGGGCTTTGCCTAAACAACTATCGCACTTGTTCAATCAGCCACTGCATTTCACAAAATGTGTTGGAAAGAACTGCAGATGTTGGTTTACACCAAAGATAGACGCAGGTGGATCAAGGTGTTCTCACTGATCTCACTGCAGCCAACTTTACTCCAGACAGAGTGAAACAGGAAAGGGAAGAACTGGAGCTCAACACGGTGGTAAAATTCAGAAAGCAGCTAAATGATTGTAAAATGATAAACACCACCAAACTGGAAATACAGACAGCAGGGGAAGTGATCAAGTAAACCTAAAACAGAACGCCCGGTGTAGGAGAGAAGGGACATTGAAGGTCGGAGGCAAGGGAGGGACACAAAGAAGAAGGCACTCGTCAAGAGACAGTGGGAATGGTCTAGAGATGGATGTAGAGGGAGAGACTGGACAATGATGGTGGTGAGGATGGCAGAGCAACAGGAGAAAGTGAGCGATAATTATTGTCAGTGAGGAGGAACAAGAGGCAGGAAGTAAATGGGAATAGGATGAGTCCCTACTTTCTCCTCCCCTTCTCAGCTCTCCCTCAGCCCACTGGCTCCACCTCTTCTTTCTTCTTCCCCCCCCCCCCCCCCCACCCCACCCTCACATCAGTCTGAAGAAGCGTTTCAACCCAAAACGTTGCCTATTTCCTTCACTCCATAGATGCTGCCCCAACCGCAGTGTTTCTTCAGCATTTTTGTCTACCTTCGATTTTCCAGCATCTGCAGTTCCTTCTTAAACAGGTAAATGGGAATGTCTGCGTATGGGAAAATGAAAGAAAATGAATGAATGGTGTGCCAAGTCCCGAAAGTTTGAAGATATTTTTACATTGCCATAAACTCAACACAATTTTGCCAGACTTTGTGTGCCCATCCCTCCTTTGCCCTTGTCGTTCTCCGTCACTCTGTTTCTCACTCATTCATTCTGATCATTTTTTAAATTTTTCACTCATTCTGAAAAGTCTCTCTGTCTTTCTCACTCTCCTTCTCTCATTAATTCATCTTCATTGATACTGAATTTGGATCTAATCCAGGAGCAAGTCACCTGAGGGAAAAGGCAATATTAATTCCGATTTAATCAGAATTAACTAAGTTCCCTCCGTATCCAGCAATACATTTCCATCCAAATTAGAGCTGATTGAATCTGAATTAGAAAGTGTTATGGAAATGGGGCTTGAGACTTAAATGTGACAGCAACCAACTTCATTTACAGATACAAAAAGCAATTTAACACAATTTTCTGATTACCATAAGTTTCCTAATCACCTTCACAGATCACAAGAGTTCAGGTGGGAATACAAAGGCTTGTTCTTGTTGAGGGGACACTGGGTCACCTTACATTCATCGCTCATAACAAGGGCGCAGAGAAAACCAACAGCAAGCACTGCCTCAGACAGGCTGAGGTTAACCCTTCAGGCTGTTAAGACTGCAAAACGTGGTGAACACTGCCCAGTTCATCACGAGCTCTGACCTCCCCACCATCGAAGGGATTTACGTTGATGCTGGCTGCCTCAACGAAGCAGCCAGCATCACCAGAGACCCACACCACCCTGGCCACACACTCATTTCACCCCTGCCATCGGGAAGAAGGTACAGCAGTCTGAAAACGGTAACGTCCACTTCAGGAATTGCTTCTTCCCATACCCATCAGGTTATTAAACAGCTCTGAACTACATACATTTGGGGCCATTCATGTTTTTTTTCACTATTATTGTCAATGCTGTATATATAGTCAGTCTGAATAGGAGATTCGACCCAAAACGTCACACATTTCTTTTCTCCAGAGATGCTATCTGTCCCGCTGAGTTAATCCAGCATTTTGTGTCTACCATTGGTTTAAACCAGCATCTGCAGTTGCTTCATATATGTGTGTGTGTGTGTGTGTGTGTGTGTATGTGTGTGTGTATGTGTGTGTGTATACATGTGTGTGTGTGTGTGTGTGTACATGTGTGTGTATATGTGTGTGTATACATGTATATGTGTGTGTATATGTGTGTGTATATGTGTGTGTATATGTGTGTGTATATGTGTGTGTATATGTGTGTGTGTATATGTGTGTGTGTATGTGTGTGTGTATGTGTGTGTGTATGTGTGTGTGTATATGTGTGTGTGTATGTGTGTGTGTATATGTGTGTGTGTATGTGTGTGTGTATATGTGTGTGTATATGTGTGTGTGTATATGTGTGTGTGTGTATGTGTGTGTGTATGTGTGTGTGTATATGTGTGTATATGTGTGTGTATACAGTGGCTTGCAAAAGTATTCATACCCCTTGAACTTTTCCACATTTTGTCACGTTACAACCACAAACGTAAATGTATTTTATTGGGATTTTATGTGATAGACCAACACAAAGTGGTGCATAATTGTGAAGTGGAAGGAAAATGATACATGGTTTCCAAATTTTATTACAAATAAAAAACTGATAAGTGTGGCGTGCAAAAGTATTCAGCCCCCCTGAGTCAATACTTTGTAGAACCACCTTTCGCTGCAATAACAGCTGCAAGTCTTTTGGGGTATGTCTCTACCAGCTTTGCACATCTAGAGACTGAAATTTTTGCCCATTCTTCTTTGCAAAATAGCTCCTCAGTCAGATTGGATGGAGAGCGTCTGTGAACAGCAATTTTCAAATCTTGCCTGAGATTCTCAATTGATTTAGGTCTGGACTTTGACTGGTCCATTCTAACACATGAATATGCTTTGATCTAAACCATTCCATTGTAGCTCTGGCTGTATGTTTAGGGTTGTTGCCCTGCTGAAAGGTGAACCTCCGCCCCAGTCTCAAGTCTTTTGCAGACTCTAACAGGTTTTCTTCCAAGATTGGCCTGTATTTGGCTCCATCCATCTTCCCATCAACTCTGACCAGCTTCCCTGTCCCTGCTGAAGAAAAGCATTCCCATAGCATGATGCTGCCACCACCATGTTTCACAGTGGGGATGGTGTGTTCAGAGTGATGTGCAGTGTTAGTTTTCCGCCACACGTAGCGTTTTGCATTTATGCCAAAAACTTCAATTTGGGTCTCATCAGACCAGAGCACCTTCCTCCACATGTTTGCTGTGTCCCCCACATGGCTTGTGGCAAACTGCAAACGGGACTTTTTATGGCTTTGTTTCAACAATAGCTTTCTTCTTGCCACTCTTCCATAAAGGCCCGATTTGTGGAGTGCACGACTAATAGTTGTCCTGTGGACAGATTCTCCCACCTGAGCTGTGGATCTCTGCAGCTCCTCCAGAGTTACCATGGGCCTCTTGGCTGCTTCTCTGATCAATGCTCTCCTTGCCCGACCTGTCAGTTTAGGTGGACGGCTATGTCTTGGTAGGTTTGCAGTTGTGCCATACTCTTTCCATTTTCAGATGATGGATTGAACAGTGCTCCGTGAGATGTTCAAAGCTTGGGATATTTTTTTATAACCTAACCCTGCTTTAAACCTCTCGACAACTTTATTCCTGACCTGTCTGGTGTGTTCCTTGGGCTTCATTATGCCCAAGGAACATTGTTTGTTCACTAATGTTCTCTAACAAACCTCTGGGGCCTTCACAGAAGAGCTGTATTTATACTGAGATTAGATTACACACAAGTGGAATCTATTTACTAATTAGGTGACTTCTGAAGGCAACTGGTTGCACTGGATTTTATTTAGGGGTATCAGAGTAAAGGGGGCTGAATACTTTTGCACACCACACTTTTCAGTTTTTTATTTGTAAAAAGATTTGAAAACCATGTATCATTTTCCTTCCACTTCACAATAATGCGCCACATTGTGTTGGTCTCTCACATAAAATCCTAATAAAATACATTTACGTTTGTGGTTGTAATGTGACAAAATGTGGAAAAGTTCAAGGGGTATGAATACTTTTGCAAGCCATATGTGTGTGTATATGTGTGTGTATATGTGTGTGTATATGTGTGTGTGTATATGTATACATATAAACACACTGAAGTTTTGATTTTCTTTTATGATATTGTTTACAGTGCACTATGTTTACATATTGTTAAGGGCTTGGACATGCTAGAGGCAGGAAACATGTTCCCGATGTTGGGGGAGTCCAGAACCAGGGGCCACAGTTTAAGAATAAGGAGTAAGCCTTTTAGAACGGAGACGAGGAAACACTTTTTCTCACAGAGGGTGGTGAATCTGTGGAATTCTCTGCCGCAGAGGGCGGTGGAGGCAGGTTCTCTGGATGCTTTCAAGAGAGAGCTAGATAGGGCTCTTAAAAATAGCGGAGTCAGGGGATATGGGGAGAAGGCAGGAACGGGGTACTGATTGGGGATGATCAGTCATGATCACATTGAATGGCAGTGCTGGCTCGAAGGGCCGAATGGCCTACTCCTGCACCTATTGTCTGTTGTCTATTGTCATATCCTGTTGTGTCTCTGCAAAAATGTAATTGTGCTATCTAGGACATATGACAATAAAACATCCTTGACTCTTGACTCTTTTAATCCTTCAGGTTAGGTTCCTTCTGATTTTGCCCTCTCTCAAACAAAATGTTGTTTCTAAACGGCCTAAGTGATTTCCAATCAAAATGATCAGAGTCTTCAACATGGAAACCAATACTCCAGTGGTTGGTGTGTTCATCTGAAGGACAGCATTTATTGTACTCCAGTGAGTAATCAATGTTTATGAGGGAGTCTAGCCATCATATCCCGCACAGAGCACGGACAAATACATTCCGTAAGCAGTACAAAGGAAAAAACCATCCACTTTACTTTTAAATTGGCCACTACAATTCAGCTGAAATAGTCCCCACATTCGTCCATCGTCTGAAGTGTGGAGAGTTGCTTCAACTTCAGCTTACATAGAACATTCAACAGTGCAGAGCAGGAAGCGGCCACTCGGCCCACTGCGACCATGCTAAACATATTGCGTGCAGTTATTGTTTGCAGTCTTGTGTGTAGTTCTGATTACCCTATTACAGGTACAAGTATATGAAAGCTGTGTAGAGGGTGCACGAGGTTTACCAGCATGCTGCCTGGATTAGAGAGGATGAGCTATGAAGAGAGGTTGGAAAAACTCGGATTGGTTTCTCTGCAGCATTGGAAGTTGAGTGGAGACCTGATAGAAGTAAATACAATTATGAATGGCATAGATAAGGCAGACAGTTGGAACTTGTTTGCCTGGGGGGAAATGTCAAGGATTAGAGGACATCGCTATGAGGGGCCACATTCAAAGGAGGATATTTTCTCACAAAGAGGGCACTGGGAGCCTGGAAACTGTGCCGGGGGGGGTGGTGGATAAACTGGATATGATAGTGGCATTTAAGAGGATAGGCACCTGGATATTCAGGGACTGGGAGGAATATGGATCACTTGCAGGCAGAAGTGGTTAGTTTGATGGCATCGTGTTCATTGTGTGGACATTGGGCGTTCCTGTGCTATACTTTTCTATATTCTTTGTCATAGTCACACAGCATGGACAGGCCCTTCAGCCCAGTTTGCCCGTACTGACCAAGATGCTCATCTAAGCTAATTCCATTTGCCTTCCTTGACCCATATTCAACAACCCTTTTTTCTATTCATGTCTTTCATGCCTGTCCAAATGTTGAAATGCCAAGGTATGTGTGGGAACCAGTGGGTCTGGAGTAGATATCTGTGGATAATCTGTGTCCTGAAATGTAGGCAGAGGTTGAGAAAGGGGAGGGAGATGTCAGGAAGGCCCAAGTGAATTTGATGGGCTGGGTGGGAGTTAGTGATAAAGTAGATGAAACTGACTCGTTCTGCACGAGTGTTGGAGTCAACCCAAATGCAGTTGTTGTTGTAGCAGAGAAAGAGTTGGGGAGTGCTACCCGGGCCGGGTACGTTACAACTGGAGCTAATGAAAAGGCAGACACAGCTAGGACCCTTGTGAGTGCCCGTCACTACACATACCTTTATCATCGCTGATTCCAAATACAGGAATTACCTACCCATTAGAACAGTGGGATAATCTTCAGCAAACATCCTGCATTTCTGTTCAAAGCTGCTTCATAATTGTAAAGACACCTTTAAAAGACATGTCACCTTTCAGTCTTCTCTTCTCTGGAGAAGAACCTGTGACTGTTCAACCTTTCCTTACAGTTTTACGGCCTTCGTGCTGGTACAGACAGTTTTACACTTTTCCATTGTTTATTCGTCTTTTTTATGTTGCAGAGATCGGAAGTGTGCATCATTCTCTGTCCTGGTATTTATTTAATTTTCAAACAATTTGCTCGTGTTTGAAGTCTTTTGCTCGTGAAAAGGATTACGAGTGTTTGTGTCTGACTTGTAATCGACCTATGCACCTGCATTGCTACCTTCATGGTCTCACAAGCCTGCGACTGCTGATCCTCCCGTTTCCCACTCCATTTACGCTCACTCTTCCCCTGGGGTACGTGGCCTAATTATGCCTCCTTCCAAAATGTGACACTTTGCACTTCCCAAAATTGAGATTCATTTGCCAATTACACAGCCAATCTGCAGGTTTATTAACACCATCGCGCACTTGTGTCGTGCCCTTCTCGCTAGTATCTATTTGCATCAGTTTCCTGCCATGATCATTCCCGTTGCCAAACCCTTATCATCAAATGGAGAAAAGAGCAACATTTGCATGGACCCCTGTGGAACATCAACACTCACCTTGCAACCATCTGCCCCTCAGACACTTTCATTTTACTTTTTAGATCAAAAGACTTGGGAGCAGAAGTTGACCATTCAGCCCATCGAGTCCGCTCTGCCGTTCAATCATAGCTGATCCACAGTATATTTCCCTTCCTCCCCACACAACTAGTTCCTCCAACTATAGGTTGTGTGGGGAGGAACTGCAGATGCTGGTTTAAACCAAAGATAGACACAAAATGCTGGAGTAACTCAGTGGGACAGGCAGGATCTCTGGAGAGAAGGAATGGGTGACGTTTCAGGTCATCTGAAGAAGGGACTTGACCTAAAACGTCACCCATTCCTTCTCTCCAGAGATCCTGCCTGTCCCGCTGAGTTACTCCAGCATTTTGTGCCTATCCATTATAAGTTGGTTTTAAATCCAGTTTGTTGCTTCTCCCCCGACTCCATCTTGTGAACTTGTGAACTGTTATTTTGTGGCCTGAGTATGAAATATTGAATCACAGGGGATAATTTTCAGCTTCACAGCCTCAGCAGTTACTTGGCTGAAGCACTTTTGGAAAACAAGCCACCTCAACTCGACAATAAAAGTTGTCTGAGCGCGGAAAAGGTAGATGATCAACTCCCGTGGACAAGCAGAAATGGTGAAGCTGGAGGTCGCCTCATAGAATCTTGGATGTAGCGGTTATAACTTTGCACTGGTTATCGTCACTAACTATCGTTACCCCCACTGCTGGGAAGAAGGTAGAGGATTCCAAGAACCGTGAGCTCCAGGTTCCAGTAAAGCTTTCTTCCAACAACCTCCATGCTCTTGAACCAGCCATCCACCACCCTGCTTCAGCTGTCAACCACCATGGACTTTGTAGACTAAGGTTATACCACTTACTTTAGCTTGCACTATTATGGTCTGGTTTACCCACTATGTGATAAATTATTGTATATATATTTGAGTTTAGTTTAGAGAAACAGGCGCTTCGACCCACTGAGTCTGTGCTGTCCAGTGATTCCCGCATCTTAACATTAATTTACTCACACTAGGGACAATTGTACACGTATACCATGCCAATTAACCTACACACTTGCACGTCTTTGGCGTGTGGGAGGATATCAGAGCACCAGGAGAAAATGAGTTTAACGTGCCTGCATAGTTGCAGCAAGGAAGAAGTTCAGCTGATTAAGAAGGAGCTACAGATGCCGGAAAATCGAAGGTAGACAAAAGTGCTGGAGAATCTCAGCGGGTGCGGCAGCATCTATGCAGTGAAGGGAATAGGCAACGTTTCCTATTGCCTTCGCTCCATAGATGCTGCTGCACCCGCTAAGTTTCTCCAGCACTTTTGCCTACCTTAGAAGTTCAATTGAATCTGAAGAAGAGCAGTGACCTGACATATCGCCTCTCCAGGCCCTCCACAGACGTGCCTGACCCATTGAGTTACTCCAGCTAGTTTTGCTCAAGAATGTTATTGTTCCGGTCTCTCTGAATATAACAGACTCTCTTGACTGGACTCTCAACTCTGTCCCTATTTTGTTGGTCTGTGTTTTCTCTTCTTCCAGGCCTTATTCTCACTTGTTCTGTCGCTGTGGTGTCTCTCCGTGCACACTCTGTGTAATTCCATCTTTATCTCGGCTGCAGTATTAATCATGCACCTCCTTTCTCTCTCAGCGAATCCCTTACACTGCACAATGTTCCGCGTCCTCGCAAATCTATTGCAGTATTTACATATTGAGTGAATTTAATTTTCATTTTATGGAATTGATGAAAGAAAATGGAGATGGGTGTGATAGTGAACTAAGCGCTGGGAGATTCTGCCTAAATTCCTGCGGCTCGAAACTGATGCAAGTCAGACCCCACAAACAATTGCTTCCACTCAGCACACATGGTTCATTTACAAAAGATGAAGTCAGCGTTATAATTGTCTTCCTGCAGATGCAAGTGAAGCATTTGCTGAGGGAACCTCTTGATAATTCAGTGCTACGCAGGGCTGGAAGATGGGCGAGCAAGCTGCTACAAGTTGACGTGTGCGAGTGTGCACTCCCACACATTCTGTGGTTGTGCAACCTCCAGTGTGGAATTCACAATAAAGCAGAATCTTAAACCCGACACATCATTCACAACATCACACAAAAAGCTGGAGCAACTGAGCGGGACCGGCAGGCAGCATCTCTGGAGAGAAGGAATGGGTGACGTTTCCGGTCAATACACTCTTCAGAATAGGGATAAGGGACACGAGAAATATAGATGATGATAAAGAACAATAGATGAGATAAAGAACAATGAATGAAAGATACGCAAAAAAGTAACGCTGATCACAGCTGATCCTTCACATATCCAATGCCCATATCCTTCGATTCCCTTTAAATCCAAAATTAATTGCGTCATACAACACATAACAGGCCCTTCAGCCAAACCCGTCCATGCCAACCAAGATGCCCCATTTAAACTAGTCCCAGTCCCAGCATTTGGCGCAAATCCCTCCAAACCTTTCTTATCCATGGATCTAAGTGGCTTTGAACGTTGCTGTTACACCTGCCTCAACTATCTATTCTGGCAGCTCATTCAATACACCCACCATTCTCTGACAGGAAAAGTTCCCCCTCAGATTCCTATTAAATGTTTTCTCTCTCACCTTACACCTATGTCCTCTGGTTCTCGATTCCCCTACCCTGGGCAAAAGACTGTGCATTCACCCTTTCTATTCCTTTCAAGATTTTAAGCACCTCTATACATCACTGTCAATCTTACTCAATTCAATTCAGAATCTTATTTCTCTAAGGTGAGTAAAGCATCTGACTAAATTCTCTGCCAACGACAATCGCCTCAATTCTGGAATCAATCAGGTGAATCTACGCTGCAATGTTGTTAAATGGGGAGGAAAATTGAATGCAGTACCCCAAGGGAGGTTTGGTAAATATCCTACACAATGGCAACTGTCCAAAGACATGCAGGTTTGTGGGCTAATTAGCTTGGTATAAATGTAAATGATCCCTAGCGAGTGTAGGACAGTGTTAGTGTGCGGGATCGCTGGTCAGCGCGGACTCAGCTGTCCGAAGGCACAGTATCTCTAAACTAAACTAAATGACATGGCATTCCAACCCCAGTACAACGCAGGAGGAATGGGCTATGTTGCTTTAGCTGACCTCCAGGGTATAAAGGGCTTGTCCCGCTTGGCGATTTTGCCGGTGTCATATCAGTGTCGCCAAAAGATTTTGAACATTTCAAAATCCAGCGGTGACAAAAAAAAGGTTTTGACACTTGGAAAAACACCGCGCGTCATACGTGATCTCGCCGTGTCACTGCCGTGACATACGTGATCACGTCATCACGCCGCGTATTTTCTGGTGACCTGATACGTCAGTCAATGATGCTGGCAGTTGCCGAAAAATCGGCAGGTGGGACAGGCCCTTAACTGATCTTGAAACTGCTGATTGGAGTTCTTGGGATCGGGCAGGGGCAACTTGGCCAAGTGTTAGTGTACAGGGTGATCACTGTTTGGTGCAGACACGGTGGGCCAAAGGGCCTGTTTCCGTGCTGCATCTCTAAAGTTTAAAGTCTGATTGCCAGCCAATAACCAGATGTACATGTAGAGTGGGAAGGATGAGAGGATTATTCATTGAAACCTTCTGAATAATGAAGAACCTGGATGTGCAGAGGATGTTTCCACTAGTGGGAGAGTCTACGTCCAGAGGGCACAACCTCAGAATAAAAGGACGTTCTTTTAGAATGGAGACAAGGAGGAATTTCTTTAGCCAAAGTGTGGTGAATCTGTGGAATTCATTGCCACAGACGGCAGTGGAAGCCATCATTGGTTATTTTTGAAGCAGAGATTGACAGGTTCTTAATTAGTAAGGGCATCAAAGGTTACGGGGAGAAGGCAGGAGAATGGGGTTGAGAGGACAAAATAGATCCACCATGATTGAACAGCAGAGCAGACTTGATGGGGCAGAATGGCCTAATTCTGTTCCAATGTGTTATGTTCTTCTGGTCACAGGAGTTGAGAGGTATCAGCCCAGAACAGACTCCAACAGTCCTGGTGCAATGAGGATTTTATCACAGTGATTACAGCTTCTAAATTGTCATTAGAAACGGGACATTAATCACATTTAAACACAGTCATGCCAGGATCCCCCATTAAAGAGAAAGCAACTCGAAGTGTGGAGTGAATTTATGGACTGCCTGTTTAATGTGTGTCAGCCGTGGATCAATACCGAACTCTCTGGCCTCTGAATCGGAAGGTTGCGTGTTTAAGCTCACACTACAAAACCCAGCCTCTCGTTCCCAGTCGTGACCAGGTACCACATTGTCCACATGTAGTAGACATCTCTGGAATGAGATGTTAAAACAACACCACGTCTGCTCAGGTGGTCGAATATAAATAAAGAATCCATAAAGAATCCATAGTTGAGTCCTCCCTGTATCCCGCTCCAACTTGCATAGACACAAAATGCTGGGGTAAATCAGCGGGACAGGCGGCATCAATGGAGTGCAGGAATGGCTGACGTTTCGGGTCGAGACCCTTCTTCAGACTGGTTCAGAAACCTCACCTATTCTTTTTCTCCAGAGATGCTGCCTGTCCAGCTGAGTTACTCCAGCATTTTGTGTCTATCTTTGGTGTAATTTAACCAACTTCCACAGTTCCTTCCTACACATTGCTCCCACATGTATCTCCCAATCAGTAATGAGTTAACAAACTATCAGATCATTATCACACAGGTGTGATCGGGAGCTGCGTATTTCCTACAATACCCTGGTTGTCCTACCTATGAAGCAAGGTACTAGTTACAATGGCCGCTTGTACAGGCTGATTCCTGGTAAGTCCTGATGTTTGCATCTCAGACAACCTCCAGGCAAATACCTCTGTTGCAATATTTTGTTATTCGACGCAGGATCCAACCCAAATCATTGACCCTCCCTCTGTCTCCACAGACGCTGAACTCCTCCAGCAGTTTGCTTTATGCTCCAGATTCCAGCATCTGATGTTCATTGTGTCCCCACTTTGTGATTTGCAATCTTCCTCCATGTATAGGGGAGACCAATCTCCACTGGGCTTTCAGCCAACACCCAATATTTAGTCCATATTCAATTTTCCCACAGACCCGATCGCCCAAGTGTGGACGGAAGGCTGGCATTTTGCTGACACATATTTGCATGTACATGTACATGTGTGCTCCAGCATTTTGTGTCAGTCTTCAGTTTATTACCAGCAACTGCAGTTCCATTCTACACACACAAATACATGTACTCATATTCACGCACCACACCAATGAACATGAGACCTGCAGATACCCAAGGAAATAGTTGCTCTCCCCTTACCAACCATGACACACCAGGTTAACACTCACTGTTGGTTACTCCAAGGGATGTGTATCAATAATGCCTTTGTGTCAATCTCTCGCAAGAAAACCATGTCCTTTCTCCGTTCCCACCTCCAGATCTTTTCTTCCAGCAGTTTATCCTTCCCCTGACTGTGGACACGGTGCAGGAGATTCAAAGTTACGTGTAAAAATGCCTTCAACGATCAGGCAGACTTTACACAGAGCTGCTGATATTCTGTAGAGAAGCAGCAGGTGATATCATACGAGCTTTTCTGAAGATGGCATCTGACACTGCAGATGCTGACCTACATTCATTACTAACAATTATCATGTGCCTGTTTCTTAGAGGAGAGATCTTACACATGGGAGCAGATTACTGACCGGGTATGACAATCACGATTCAGATCACAATTCATCAGTTGACCTGTGACACCGAAGATCATTTATTCAATGGTGTAACTCGAGAACAGCAGGCTGTGCTGAATTATTACAAAAGATGTGTGACTCTTTAAAAGGTTTTGAGTTGATGAAGAGGTGTCCTGCAGTCTGCCTTTGTGAACAGTGTTGATCATTATGGAATATTTAGGATGTTGGTGCTGCACCTTCTGTACATGAAGCTACAGATGCACCTCTGCCATTAGTTACTCTATGGGTTCAGGAGCTGCTTCAGAGCCTTGAATGCAAGAACCTAGATCAAGTGTAGAGCAGAGTGCTCCCGTTGTAATGCTGCCTTATGAATGACCCATATCAACCCTCAAATCCAGAGATGCTGACTGACCCCCCGCTGATTTACTCCAGCATTTTGTGTCTATCTTCGGTTTAAATCAGCATCTGCAGTTCCTACCTGCACATGTGATAGATCAAGATGCGATGGTAAGGAGGAGCATTATTATTTATTCCTCAGCCTACAATATCAGTACCCTGAAGTGGCCAGAACGGAAACGTCACCTATCCATGCTCTCTAGAGATGCTGCCTGACCTGCCGAGCAACTCCAGCACTTTGTGCCTCTTTTCGTAAACCAGCATCTGCAGTTCCTTGCGTCTACATCGGTAGCCAATGAGCTGGTCGTCAGACTGAAGTTGACAAGAGCTGTGCACATTTATAGCTCACTAAATCTCTTCATCAGCTAGAAAGGCGCGATATAAAGCTTATTTTTGTTCCTTCTTCGCTTTGGTTGTTTGCACAGTATTTGAGGCAGCGTTTCAAGGCATCTTAATATTTCAGAAATCCTGCCACAGAACGCATTGACCTGCTGAGTTAATGATGAATGGAGGGCTGGCGATATGCATCATGACACTAATGTCCACTTGCTCCTGAAGCCTGTGGAGAGGTGTTGTATAGAGCAGCATCACCAGGGTCAATTAGATGTTAATTACTGCTGGAAGTTAATACAGATTAGCAGTCCCTCTGAGACAGATCACATTATTTGCACGTTAAATTGACTAGAAATTAAAGGAAAATAAAGTGTTTTTTTTTTTTTAAATGCAAACTTTTTTAAAGGATATCCATGAAGAATAATCCAGAAAGAGCTGCCTTCCCTCATCCCCTTTCTCCCCCAAGATCAGTCCCACTTGCTTCCCCCCCCCCCTGAACCCTGGCTGACCTAGCACCGGTCTCTCTCCTCCCCCTTTCCCTTCCCCTCCCCCTCCATCCCTTCCACCGGCTGCACAATTCCAAATTCTTGATCCTTTAGGACACCTGTCTTTTCATCTCAGGGCTTTGTCCAACAATCTGCACATCAAAACCCATCTGGACTGTTTTCACCTATAAGCGGCCATGGTCTCACCTGCCCCTCCTCTCTTCCAGCCTTCTCCCACCCCCCCCCCCCCCCACCCCCCCAACCCCCATACAATCAGTCTGAAGAAGGGTCCCGACCCGAAACGTCACCAATCCCTCCATGTTCTCCACAGATGCTGCCTGAGCCGCTGAGTTACTCCAGCACTTTATGTCTTTCCTTAAAGAATGTCCATTTGTGAACTATTGAAGCTTTGTCCAAAAAGTGACCTGTTATATGGTTATAAATTGCAAGGGGATATTTATGAGTTTGTACATCTGTTGTGGTAATGTTTACAGCAACAGAGCTGCAAAAGATATGAGGAGAGGGAAGTCTAGAGTGCAGGAGGAGAGCAGGGAATTCTTCTGCTGGCAGTTCTAGTTTTCAGGTGGAATCTACCAATGTCCGAGCTCACTGCAACAATCTGCCTCAGTTCAGGGATAATCAGGGTTCATAATAAAGATCTGTATGAATGATAAAATAAAATAGTGCCTTGGCGCATTCTCTGGGTAAATCATCTTGATATTATAATGGTCAAATAGTCATTATAGTTATCTATATAATTATCTTATAGCGGTGTATAAAATCATGAGAGGAATAGATCAGGTAGATGCACAGAATCCCTTGTCCAGAGTAGGGAATTGAGGACCAGAGGTCATAGGTTCAAGGTGAAGGGGGAAAGCTTTAATAGGAATCTGAGGGGTAACTTTTTCACACAACGGGTTGTGGGTGCATGGAACAAGCTGCTAGAGGAGGTTGTTGAGGCTGGGACTATCCCAAACTTTGAAGAAACAGTTAGACAGGTACATGGATAGGGCAGGTTTTGAGGGATGTGGACCAAACATGGGGAGGTGGGACTAGTGTAGCTGGGAGATGTTGTCCGGTGTGGGCACGTTGGGCTGAAGGGCCTGTTTGCACACTGTATCACTCGATGTCTCTAGGACTCAATCTCGGAGCTCAACGCACAAAAGACCATTTGTTCTGAAGATCATTCCTCCACTGCTGAATAACTCTGGCATTTTGTATTCGCTCTGCCCCTCCACCAACAACATACCACTTCATCATCCCAGTGTCACCAACAGTCTGACACAGGTTCCATAAACAGTTACAATTAGGCGGTATGAATATTCTGTTTTAATTGGGATTGGCAACACTACTTTGTGGATAATGATAGTAAATGGCTTGGATGTTTCTCATCCACCAGAAGACTGTACAGCTCCTTGTCTGGGATATTTTCCCCTTGTACAATTCCTAGGACAATGTATTTCCTTGAATATAACCTAATCGGGTATCTATTGCCTTGTGTATAACTTCCTACCAGTCATCGGTATAGGATACTGAGTTGGATGATCAGCCATGACCATATTGAATGGCGGTGCAGGCTCGAAGGGCCGAATGGCCCACTCCTGCACCTATTTTCTACGATTCTATGATTCTATCTATTGTGCCATGTAAACCTCCCTGTCACACATGTAAATCTCTTGTATGCAATTCCTGACACAGACGTGTTGCCTTGTATGTGACTCCCTTCCAACAGCCCATGACCCTGTATGTAACTCTCATCAGCATCTACTGCCCTTCTTGGGCCTTAGTGATTGGAAGTTATTACCACAGGTAACATGCTGGTGGGCATCTCATAGAAACATGGAAACATAGAAAATAGGTGCAGCAGAAGGCCATTCAGCCCTTCGAGCCAGCACCGCCATTCATTGTGATCATGGCTGATCGTCCCCAATCAATAACCCGTGCCTGCCTTCTCCCCATATCCCTTGACTCCACTAGCCCCTAGAGCTCTATCTAACTCTCTCTTAAATCCATCCAGTGACTTGGCCTCCACTGCCCTCATTCCATGTGTGTGATTGCCAGTGTAGTACATAATTGCCGTGTGTGTGACTGCCAGTGTAGTACACAATTGCTGTGTGTGTGATTGCTAGTGTAAGTACACAATTGCTGTGAGTGTGATTGCTAGTGTAAGTACACAATTGCTGTGAGTGTGATTGCTAGTGTAAGTACACAATTGCTGTGAGTGTGATTGCTAGTGTAAGTACACAATTGCTGTGAGTGTGATTGCTAGTGTAAGTACACAATTGCTGTGAGTGCGATTGCCAGTGTAGTACACAATTGCTGTGAGTGTGATTGCTAGTGTAAGTACACAATTGCTGTGTGTGTGATTGCCAGTGTGAGTACACAATTGCTGTGAGTGTGATTGCCAGCACGGGTGTACCTATCGCCTTGCTTGCAGCCCAATGTGCGTTACTCTGTGAGCCACTTGTTATTGTTCGTGAGTAGGTGTATCCATTACGGACATTTACACTGGTTAACCACTGGACCATGGTCTCCAGGATGGACTGTTGATATAAAGTTATATCTTCATTCCTCAATAGCTAGGGAATTCAGATTCAAATAACTAAACACATCTGAGATATAGAAACTAATTTTTGCAATGACAAATACAACAAAACCTGATTACTGTAAAAGCCGATTGCATTCACTCATCCTTCTGAGAAAGAGATTTGCCGGCCTTCATCAGTGCGACCTGACCTGACTCTTTGATTGCCTCCTCAGACAAGGGCGATTAGGTGCGGGCAATAAATACTGACCAGGCATATGAACTCCTCACACTCTATCAATAAATATATAAATGGAAACTCCTTCCCAAGTGTAGGATCATACAGTATGTATGCAGCTCCATTCCAGTTACTTACCATCTTTAACTCTGCTAAATACCTCTACAAATGACTTGATGCTGTTGTTCACAACTGGCTGAGGAGGCTGGTGTGACGGCTGTGATTCCCTCTCTGTCACTGGGTACAGGATCTGGATGTACATGTTTCTACAGCTGCATCTAAACAGCTCACAAATCACTTCAAGCTCTGTTAATTGAACTGGTCCACAAATATACTCCCTGCATTGTTGATGTATGATCTTTAATATAGAAATGACTGTTCCCTGATGGCTCTGCTGGTTTATAACCGACCTGTATCGATCAAACATGTGTTTAACTGCACTGTGACAGCGCTGCACTTCAAAGGCAGTTCATTGTGTGAAGAGCATTAAAATATCTGGCTCTGATGAAGCACTGTGTAAACTAAAGTACAACTGTTGTGGTTACTTGAACAGTGGTTCCCACCAATGTCAGCCTCAATTATCCCAGAAGGGTGGTGTAAGCGCATTTTAAAAGCCAAGGGTTGGAATCAGCTTCTCAATCGAGCTCTGCTTTGGGCTCTCGGATTGAAATGGGACTGTCAAAGACGGGCAGAGACAGAGGAGGCTTGGATGTGACACACAACTCACAGCCACCCGCCAGTGCCACCCTCTCCCCACGGTGCCAGCGAACATTAACCAGTGCGTTCCAACGGTGGAGATAACTATGGCACACGGTGCAGCCACTCACCCACTGGGAACATTTACCATGCCAGGCACAAACAGGTAGCTTGTGACCTGACCAAGTGTGTAGGTTCCAGACAGCAGTGGGAATCACAAAGGAGGGACATAGTGAGAGAGGGTTTCTGCAGAAGGGTCTGAAGAAGGGTCCTGACCCGAAACATCACCCATCGTTTTTCTCCAGAGATGCTGCCTGTCCCACCAAATTACTCCAGCTCTTCGTGCCCAGTGTGCAGCCTGTCCCGATCATTTCTCAGGAATCCAAAGGGAATAAAACCAAGCTAACCAAGGTCAACTGCAGCAGGCGATCCCAATTGGACCAACTAACATTATAGACGATAGACAATAGACAATAGGTGCAATCCCTCGAGCTAGCACCGCCATTCAATGTGATCATGGCTGATCATCCACAATCAGTACCTGGACAGACAAATGCTTGACTTTACATCAGATAATGTCACCGTTTAACAAGACACAAATATCTCCAGTCATGCTCCGCAAAACTGCCAGCCACCCAGACTTCAAACCTCTGGAAGTAGCTCCTTCTTCAAACGTAATGGTGAGTCTCGTTCAGAGCCTCATTTACTGAGGCTCACTCCTCTTTGTCCGTACCTGACCCACGGGGTACAACATGGTGGCACAATGTAATGTCCCCCGACACCCTGCTGTCACCTTACTCTTCAGCCAGCCAGCATGTGGGCTGGACTTACATTAGTATCAGGATGTGTGTATGTATGCGCGTGACAGAGTGTGTGCGTGTGCGCGTGACTGTGTGTGTGTGTGTGCGCGTGTGAGGGAGTGAGTGAATGAGTGAGTGAGTGAGTGAGTGAGTGAGTGAATGAATGAGTGAGTGAGTGATGGGTGAGAGAGCGAACCAGAGAGCAATAGTGAGGAGAGTGAGACAGGGAATGAGAGACAGACAGAGATAGACAGACAGAGAGAGAGAGAGAGAGAGAGAGAGAGAGAGAGAGAGAGAGAGAGAGAGAGAGAGGGGGGGGAGAGAGATGGTCAGGCTAGAGTCGGCTGCCTGCCCCTTTTCCGGGCCTACGTCCGTGCACGTGTGTCCCTGGAGCGGGAACATGCGGTGTCCACGGGGACTCTGGAGGCCTTCCGTGGGCGCTGGTCACCGCGTGGGGTTCAGTGTATTGTGAACAATGATTGTATTGTTGTACTATAATGGTTGTATATAGTGCCATTTTTGATTATGGTTTGATGTGTTGTATTATATGATTGTGTCAATAAAGTTTTTGAAACTAAAAAAAAAAAAAAAAGAGAGAGGGGGGGAAAGAGTCAGACAGATAAATTGGCAGCCTGTCGTGTTGCTCAGATGTTAAGCTGTTGCCTCAAACATACAACCACTTGGATGGGATTGTATGAAAGGCTTTTTGAAGCCAACATAGGTTTGCCTTTGAGAACCCAACATAGGTTGCTGCGTGTGAGCATCTATTGTGGTCAGCTAGAAGCTAATTGCGATTGGCCATCCTGAGGCCAAATACAGAGAGCTTTCTGTCACTTGCCAACATCAGCGTGTAACTGATTGTAAGTGCTTGTAAATTTACTGCTTGTAAGTTCCTGCCAGCCTCCAGATGTGAGATTAAAGCAGTGAAGAATGATGGCTTTCTCTCTTTTTATCCATGAACATGTTTTAATTCAAATAATGGCAGAGCTTCCAGGTCTCAATATGTGAACAGAGAAGATGCAGACTCTGGATGTGTGCAGCGACACGTGGGCACAGCGTCACGTGGGCACAGCGTCACGTGGGCACAGCGTCACGTGGGCACAGCGTCACGTGGGCACAGCGTCACGTGGGCACAGCGTCACGTGGGCACAGTGTCACGTGGGCACAGCGTCACGTGGGCACAGCGTCACGTGGGCACAGCGTCATGTGGGCACAGTGTCACGTGGGCACAGCGACACGTGGGCACAGCGACACGTGGGCACAGCAACACGTGGGCACAGCGTCACGTGGGCACAGCGTCACGTGGGCACAGTGTCACGTGGGCACAGCATCATGTGGGCACAGTGTCATGTGGGCACAGCGTCACGTGGGCACAGCGTGGGCACGTGGGCACAGCAGCACATGGGCACAGCGTCACGTGGGCACAGTGTCATGTGGGCACAGTGTCACGTGGGCACAGTGTCACGTGGGCACAGTGTCATGTGGGCACAGTGTCACGTGGGCACAGTGTCACGTGGGCACAGTGTCATGTGGGCACAGCGTCACGTGGGCACAGCGTCACGTGGGCACAGTGGCACAAGGGCACAGCGTCACGTGGGCACAGCGTCACGTGGGCACAGCAACAATGGGCACAGCGTCACGTGGGCACAGCGTCACGTGGGCACAGCGTCACGTGGGCACAGCGTCACATGGGCACAGCGTCATGTGGGCACAGCGGCACAAGGGCACAGTGTCACGTGGGCACAGCGGCACAAGGGCACAGTGTCACGTGGGCACAGCGACACGTGGGCACAGCGACACGTGGGCACAGCGTCACGTGGGCACAGCAACACATGGGCACAGTGTCATGTGGGCACAGTGTCATGTGGGCACAGCGACACGTGGGCACAGCGTCACGTGGGCACAGTGGCACAAGGGCACAGCGTCACGTGGGCACAGCGTCACGTGGGCACAGCAACAATGGGCACAGCGTCACGTGGGCACAGCGTCACGTGGGCACAGCGTCACGTGGGCACAGCGTCACGTGGGCACAGCGTCACGTGGGCACAGTGTCATGTGGGCACAGCGACACATGGGCACAGCGTCACATGGGCACAGCGTCACATGGGCACAGTGTCATGTGGGCACAGCAACATGTGGGCACAGCGACACATGGGCACAGCGTCACGTGGGCACAGCGTCACGTGGGCACAGCGTCACATGGGCACAGCGTCACATGGGCACAGTGTCATGTGGGCACAGCAACATGTGGGCACAGCGACACATGGGCACAGCGTCACGTGGGCACAGCGTCATTCTGTCCTTAAATAGAGTGAACATTTGTCAATGTGGACAGTCCAAGGATGATGCTCCAGGCAAACAAATAATAACATTCATGGAAATTAAAGATAATTTTGTAACATCCAGGTTATATCAATGAGCACAACGTGGTAGAAAGTGAAAGAAAAGTAAGGTTGCATTCATCATTTATAAAACAAAGTTGACTGCAGTAAAACCAGCACGGACTGGATGTCCGCATTAATGTTTAGGGTTGCCAGAGTGGGTTCAGATGTAGTAGGTTATCAATATTGTCCTTCCAGTAGAGCTATACCTACCTTAGAAACATACAAAGGGTCAGTGAGCGATGAAGATTCAACTGTATCTAACTCGGTTTATCAATACTAAATGTATTTGATTGGATATTGTATCATACTCATTCTGCAAATAATATGCTGGGGGTGTCTGAAGAAGGGTCGCAATCAGAAACGTCACCTACCCATGTTCACCGGTGATGCTGCCTGACCCGCTGAGTTACTCCAGCACTCTGTATTGGTGGATTTTTTTGTAAACCAGCATCTGCGGCTCCAGCTATCTAGTTCATGTACGTGCTGCCTCAGGTACAGTTGATCTGGACACTTACACCTGAAGCATTTTATTCTCTCTTGGAAAGTTAAAGAAAAGTAAAAAATAAACAAGAGGAGTGTAGGAAGGAACTGCAGATGCTGGCTTAAACCGAGGATAGACACAAAAAACTGGAGTAACTCAGCGGGTCAGACAGCAATTGTGGAGAAAAGGAATAGGTGAGGTTTTTGGTCGAGGCCCTTGTTCAGACAAACTAGAGGAGCTGAATCTGAAAAAGGGTTTCGGCCTGAAACGTTGCCTATCTCCTTCGCTCCTTAGATGCTGCTGCACCCGCTGAGTTTCTCCAGCTTTTTGTGTACCCCCGAGCTGAATCTAATGATGGGATGAAAATGTAACTACCATTGTACGGAGGTAGAAACAGAAGTTGGTTTACTTCCAGAGTATGTCCAATGAATAGATAAGCATTATTTTTTATGATACGGTATTGCTAGGCTTTGCCAACTAACTTCTGCCGTCAGGTTCCTGCTGCCACATTGCCTAATTATTACCACTTTCACTCGTCAAGATGACAGAACAGAATACAGAAATGAAAGGAATGATGTGAACAGATTACAGCAGAAATCAATCAAGGGTCAAATATAAGAATTCAATAAGTGAAGCAGAACTTTAGAAATAAATGATGAAACGTATTGGAATGAAACAGCCAGCTGTGAATAGATAAATGTTTTTCTTTTAAAAGAAAATGTACACTTTATTAAAAATGTACACTGAAAATGTAATCAGAGGAGCCTAATTAAGCCTTTAATTAGGCTGCCTCATTACTAATGCAAATTAGATTACACTACTTAGCTCTTCATGTCCACAACACGATGGTAATTGTAGGCTTTGAAATTAAATTACACAGTGATTAGCATTTCAAAGGGATTTATTCAGGATTCCACCCCCCGCACCCCCAACTTATGACACACAAAAAACAAATGGCCGGTCTTGGCTCCGAGTTTTGTTAATTAAATATCTTCCTCCACTCTTCACTTTCCAGCCACTTCACACTGAATGGGACGTTGTCTATCGGAGGTGGCAGCAGAAGGTGGAATGCCACCGTTACCCTGGTAGTCCTGTGGGGAAGGGGTGGCATGGTGGCGCAGCGGTAGAGTTGCTGCCCCACAGCGCCACAGGCCTGGGTTCGATCCTGACTACGGGTGCTGTCTATATGGAGTTTGCACGTTCTCCCTTTGACCACGTCAGTTTTCTCCGGGTGCTCCGGTTTTCTCCCACATTACAATGACTTGCAGGTTTGTAGGTTAATTAGCTTCAGTAATGTGAACAGTCCCTAGTGTGTAGGATAGTGCTAGTGTGCGGGGATCGCTGGTCGGCACAGACTCGGTGGGCTGAAGGGCCTGTTTCCGTGCTGTATCCCTGAAAGTCTAACGCCAAAGTCCTGACACTCAGTTACCGTGTCTCCTCACCAACCCCGCCTCCAGCAGCAGAGAGTCAGTCACTGTCCACTGTTCACACTGATCTATATTCATTGATCACACTGATCCATGGTCAGCTCGCTGCTGAAGCTGCCCACCTGTGTCACTATTCCCCAGCGCAAGGCCCTGCACCTCCACACGGAACAGAGAAGAGAAGATGCAGGCATGCAATTAAAACATTATAACTTGAGCCTTTTCCAAAAACTTGGCATTTAAAAACAAACATATACATCGCCAGGAAACTTTAATGCTGTTTGCTGCACCGTCTTAATTTATTTATAATAGTTTCAAGATTTCCACAAAGATTAGCAGCGGCCTGCTGGTGCCCATTCTCAGCTGTTCCCCGCTGCACTCATGCAATTGCAAGAATATTATTTGGAAATTTTAAAAATAAATTGCTCAAGGATTGTACAAACTTAATTACGTTTTCTAAACCATCAAGTGAAATCACCCACAAACAATCTGCTGGGGGGACACGGCGGGTTGAGCAGCATCCATGGGTGGAACGGAATGGTTCATGTTTTGGGTCGACACAAAATCCTGCAGCAGGATTGTTGCCGAGGCATCGTCTGTCCATTCCCTCCGCAGATGCTGACTGACCTGCTGAGTTCCTCCGGCAGTGTAGGATGGAAATGCAGATTCTGGTCAACACCGAAGGTAGACCCAAAATGCTGGAGTAACTCAGTGGGACAGGCAGCATCTCAGGATAGAAGGAATGCGTGCCTTTTTGGGTCAAGACCCTTCTTCAGCTGAGCCACAAGACTGAGCCTCTTTCAGGTCTCGACCCGAAGCGTCATCCATTCCTTTTATCCAGAGATTGCTGCCTGTCCCTCTGAGTTACTCCAGCACTTTGTGCCAACTTTGCATTCCTCCAGTAGATTGTTAGTTGCCCTGGATTCCAGCACTCTCTCGTGTCTCTTCTTATCTTTTTATCTTCTTGGCAGTGTTACATCAACCTTTCCTCTGCAAAGTTCCCAAGAGATTCTGTATCTATCAGAACACAGGTGCTGTGTCCTTGCACATGGGGACCCACTCAGGTATCACTCTGAATGTGTCTCAGCAGTTGTAGTTGCTGGATGTCAGACCAGTTAACTCCAGGGTTTTCACTGTGGTTTTTCCTCCTTGTTACTGTATTCAATCCAGCCCCCACAAAGCTGTTTCCCCCAATGTTTAATTCAAATAATTTTCTCATAATGGATCATCATCCAGGAGTCATACAGTGCGGAACCAGGCCCTTTGGCCCAACTTGGCCATGCTGACCAAGTTGCCCCGATCAACACTAGCCCCACCTGCCTGTCTTTGGCCCATATCCCACTAAACTTTAGTTTCCATGCACCTGCCGAAATGTGGTTTAAATGCTGTTATTTAAGGTGGAGATTGACAGATTCTTGATTAGTACGGGTGTCAAGGATTATGGGGAGAAGGCAGGAGAATGGGGCTCAGAAGGGAAGACAGACTGTTCAGAATTGAATGGCAGACTAGACTTGATCCGTCAAATGGACTAACACTGCTCTTAGAACTTAGGAACTATGAATTTCTACAGCAAGGTCAATGAAACTGGAGAGCGCAGTGGCGAGGACAACAACTGGCAACACCTCATCCAATCTGTTCTCATACACTGGCCACAACAGTGGCTCCTGCCCAACTTAATGTCCTAGAGTCATAAAGTGTGGAAACAGGCCCTGTGGCCAAACCTGGCCATGTCGACCAACATACCCCATCAACACTAGTCCCACCTACCGGCGTCTGGCCCTTATCCCTTTAAACCTATCATATCCATGTACCTCTAAACCCGTCATATCCACGTAGCCAACATCTTGAAAAGCTGCCCAGATATGTCCCATTCACAAAAATCAGGAAACTCCAATCTGACTAATCATCACCTGGTCAATCCACTGACTATCATCAGCAGTGCTGCCAAGTGGCACTTATTCACCAGTGGGGATCTGGTCCAAATCCCAGCAAAAGGGACTGGTTCAGATGGACATCTCCTTAGACATGGAGAAATTGTGCTGAAGGGCATGTTTTCCTGCCTTGACCTTCACACAGATACACAATTGGTTCCAGACCGTAAAACCCTGGTCAGACCACTTGTCATTAAGCAGGCGTAGGAGGCACAGTGAGGGTGACTGCCCTGGATATTCACTGCAAGGTCTCTCTGTATACATCATTGACCAGATCTGATGAACAGAAGTCGACAAGCATGAATGGAAGGTCGCCCCAGTGACTGGAGGCAAACCTCACACTGAGGGTGATGACTGATGCCATCATTCCAACCCTGGCGGTCCACATGTATCTTCAGCTGCCCTCATACATAATAGTGATATCCGCTGGTGATTACTCAATGGTCAGCTCCACTCAATTTCCCAGTCGATAATCCGTCCACACGTACTGTAGACCAGAGCTCGAGAAGGTAACCTCATGCCACCAAAATGTCCGGCACTGACCATCTCCAAGAAGGAGTCGTTGAACCACATAGCCTTGATATTCAATGGCTCTCCCAGGGCCAAGTCCCCCATCAACAATAGGCTTGGATTTCACATTGACCAGACACACAAATGGGACAAGCACATGAATATCAGGCTACCAGCAGATCACAAGCTGATTAATTGCGTAACTATGAACTATCTTTTGTTACACTAAGAACCTTGTTGATTTTATTGATACATTTATTGATGTTTTGTTTATGTGTGTGTGTGTTAGGTTTACCGGCCTATGATGCTCCAAGTAAGGTTTTTGTTGTTCCGTTGTTGCGTACATATGACAATTAAACTCTCTGGATTTTCCTGCTGCAGACGACTCCCCTCCTGACCCCTCCGTCAGCTGCAAGGCACGGTTCACAATGATGGTTGCCTGGATGGCTGCAGCCACAACAATTCTCATCAATCTTGACACCATCCCAGTGAAAGGACCATGTTGAACACCCTGAACATTTAATCACCTCACCACCCACACACGGTGCTGGCGAGGTGTGGCACCGACAGACACACTGACGGCACGGTAGCGAGCCTGGGACAGAATGCAGCGCCGGCACTCCGTTCCTCCAGCAACACTTCCCAAAGTCATTATCCCTGCCCTTGGGAAGAGCAGAGGGTTTCAGCTGCAGGAATGCCATCGCTTGCTCAGATGTGTCCCTTACATTGCACACAATGCCGACCTGAAATAAGTGCTCATTCCTTCATCAACATTGGATTAAAATCCTGGACTTTCCCAACAACACTTACAGAATATCAGAAGAAGCAGACTCCCCTTCACTCGCTCAGGGACAAACAGGGTGGGCAATTAACTGACCCAGCTGCTTAAATCACCCTGGTGTTCTGGCAACCCCATCACCTTGACCAACGTTACCAGCTACTAAGACCATGATAGTCCATTCCATGTTTCCCACTGCTTGTATCTGATTCATAAATAAAGGGGAGGCCATTTAAAACCGAGGTGAGAAAGAACTTTTCACCCAGAGAGTTGTGAATTTATGGAATTCCCTGCCACAGAGGGCAGTGGAGGCCAAATCACTGGATGGATTTAAGAGCGAGTTAGATAGAGCTCTAGGGGCTAGTGGAGTCAAGGGATATGGGGAGAAGGCAGGCACGGGTTATTGATAGGGGACAATCAGCCATGATCACAATGAATGGCGTTGCTGGCTCGAAGGGCCGAATGGCCTCCTCCTGCACCTATTTTCCATGTTTCTATGAACAACGATGATACTGGGTGTAGGAAGCAAATCAATCTCACCATTTTGTCATTAAAATGGCAAACTTAACATTGTTAGTAGGACGATCAGGCAAACTAGATTTTGAGTTTGTCAGCCAAGGGAATAGGTGACCCGAAACATTACCTATTCCTTCTCTCCAGAGATGCTGTCTGACCCGTTGAATGACTCCAGCTTTTTGTGTCCACCTTCAGTTTAAACCAGCATCTGCAGCTCCTTCCTACACGAGTTATCACCCTTGCAGCCAAGAATAGCTTTGGGCCATTTGGAAAAGTGGGCTGAAAGATGGCAGATGGAGTTTAATGCTGTTAAGTGTGAGGTGCTACATCTTGGCAGGACAAATCAAAATAGGACGTACATGGTAAATGGTAGGGAATTGAGGAATGCTGTGGAACAGAGGGATCTAGGAATAACTGTGCATAGTTCCCTGAAGGTGAAATCTCATGTAGATAGGGTGATAAAGAAAGCCTTTGGTGTGCTGACCTTTATAAATCAGAGCATTGAATATAGGAGTAGGGAAGTAATGTTAAAATTGTACAAAGCATTGGTAAGACCAATTCTGGAGTATGGTGTACAATTTTGGTCACCTAGTTATAGGAAGGATGTCAACAAAATAGAGAGAGTACAGAGGAGATTTACTAGAATGTTGCCAGGGTTCCAGCAACTCTGTTACAGAGAAAGGTTGAACAAGTTAGGTCTTTATTCTTTGGAGCGCAGAAGGTTAAGGGGGGACTTGATTGAGGTTTTTAAAATGATGAAAGGGATAGACAGAGTTGACGTGGATACGTTTTTCCCATTGAGGGTAGGGAAGATTCAAACAAGAGGGCATGACATGAGAATTAAGGGACAGAGGTTTCGGGGTAACGTGAGGGGGAACTTCTTTACTCAGAGGGTGGTGGCTGTGTGGAATCAGCTTCCAGCAGAAGTGGTGGAGGCAGGATCGATTTTAACATTTAAAAGTAAAGTGGATAGGTATATGGACGTGAAGGGAATGGAGGGGTATGGCCTGAGTGCAGGTAGATGGGACTAGGGGAAAACAAATGGTCGGCACGGACTGGAAGGGCCGAGAGGGCCTGTTTCCGTGCTGTAATTGTTATATGGTTATATGGTTATATGGTTAATAGGTTGGTTCCCAGAGGTGATCTGGCAGTGGATGCCCTGTAACATCTGGAGCAGAGAGTGTGATGTCTGAGAGTGTGTAGTGGATTGTTTCATTGCAACTGCTTCTTCTTCACATTATTCCGGGGAGCTCGGTATATTTTTTTGAAACAAGATAATGATTATTAATCTCGTAAATGATGTCCCCATGGAGAGATTCATTCTCAGACTGTCACTCTTTGTTGGTGAAAGTGGTGTAGAATTTATTTCAAGATGTGTGGTCCTAATGGAGAAAAATCTTCAGCGGCGGAGATTTTTTTCTGATAACAAATGCACAAATGTGGCAAGGTTAGAAATCATTACCACGAGCATAGCACCAATAATCTGCTCCAAGAAAGTCTCTAATTGGAGAGACCTGGTTCTCCAACGTTGACCTTGACCTTGATGTCGTAAAAGGCCAGCTCAACAAAGGACAGATCAGACGCAACCCTGCGGATCCATCAGGGCTTTAGTGCCAGTTCTTGTGCCTCCTCCACTCAGCCTCGCCATTTGCCCTCACGCCTAAACCCATGGTTGGGAAACTCAGGCACCTCCATCCCCATCAATGCAGCACCTTAGCTCTAAGATAGGCACAAAATGATGGAGTAACTCAGCGGGACAAGCAACATCTCTGCATAGAAGGAATGGGTGACGTTTTGGATCAAGACCCTTCTTCAGACTGAGTATAAGGGGAAAGGGAGTTACAGAGATAAGAAAGTGGTAAAGATTCTTATCTCTGTGCCTCCCTCTCCCCCCACGCTCAGTCTAAAGAAGGGTCTCGACCCAAAACATCACCCATTCCTTCGCTCCAGAGATGCTGCCTGTCCCGCTGAGCTACTCCACAGCAACCCCATGCGTAGTCAACATTCAGCAGTGCTAGCATTGGCTGCAACCTGACCAGTTATTTCACGTGGGATATATTCACAACGATCCAAACAACCCTCATTTTATTGAAATATAAATGTGTTTGAACAGGAATATGATGCTCCCAGACACTCTGGTGAAGGATCAGGCAGATAGTCCTTGTGCAGGGACCTGATGGCTTCACCCACCCTGCCTCATCGTACATCCTGCCATTCATTTCTTCCAACCGTAGACAGCTGACGTCCCAGCAGCTGCACCCAGCTAATCCTCTCCCTACAAACGTACATCCAACATTGGGACTATTCTCTGGCTTGTGGAGATTCTGCTGAATATACCAATGCATACATGAAGATTAATCTGCGTCAATAGCCCCTAGACTTAGGCCAACAACTTCCAACAACTGAATTAAACCAAACAGGTATAAGCGCACGCTAAACTTCCCATGGAAGCATGTAATATTCCCGGTAAGAAATTCTTCTCATGCTATTGTCAATCTTCCCTACTCTACCAATACCAGCAAAAACAGAATGGCCTGACTGGTGTCCCCAAGACATTTTGAATAGTGGCCACAGTCACTCAGTTTCTTCTAGTCCCAAATAATTCGGCATGGTGAGACAATTGGCTGCGTTCGCACAAGTCCGACCTGGGATGTGTGCATGCTGTTGATAAGGCAGGACGAAGGAGTGAAGGGGCCACATTATTGCTGGATGTAGTGGGTAGCAAGAGAAAGCCATGAATTGAGACTGGGCCATGGTATGTTGTTGGATTAATACTCCAGAGAGCACATGCCAATCTCTCAGGCTAAAATTCAAATTTAAAAACCTGGAAATAGAAACATAGAAACATAGAAATTAGGTGCAGGAGTAGGCCATTTAGCCCTTCGAGCCTGCACCGCCATTCAATATGATCATGGCTGATCATCCAACTCAGTATCCCGTACCTGCCTTCTCTCCATACCCTCTGATCCCCAAATCACAAGATTATTGCAAGCAAAGACAACACTCAGATTGTATAAATCCGAGGGAGAGGGAGAGGGAGAGGGAGAGGGGGAGGGGGAGGGGGAAGGAGAGGGAGAGGGGGGGAGGGGGAGGGGGAGAGGGGGAGGGGGGGAGAGGGAGAGACAGAGACTGGAAGGAACAAGGAACAGTAGATGCTGGTTTACTAAAGAAGACAGAGTGCTGGAGTAGCTCAGCGGGACAGGCAGCATCTCAAGAGAACAAGGAACAGTCTGAAGGAGGATCCTGACCTGAAGCGTTGCCTATCCATGTTCTCCCAAGATGCTGCCTGACCCGCTGAGCTACTCCAAGATGTCTTATTTAATTGTCATGTGTACCAGCAACGGAACAATGACGTTCTCTCTTGCTGCAGTTTTACAGGGTCATGAACCCAACAGCACACAGAAATAAATATACACTAATCAATAATACAATACGTTAATAATCAGTAATTTAGTCGACCAGACAAACGGGTTCACCAATTCCCTCAGGGACGGAGATGTGTCAGACTTTCCTGGCAGTGGGCACTGTGGCAATCCAGACCCACGTTACATAACCGCTCTGTAAATGCCCTCTGAAGCTGGGATTCACTCTCACGCTAGTTTCCCTTCTCAAGGCTACAGGGAACTGCCATCGCAAGCGACGTTTCCAGGAACGAATAATTAAAACCATTGCCTGCTATCGTGAATTATGTTGCGAATACTGAACCCTTCACCATCTCAGGAGGGTTAGAACATCAAAAGGAAAATACTGACGGTTTTGGAGTTCTTTTTCAATTTAAAAGACACAATGCAAGACCCTGAATCTACTATAACTACTGGGGTAAGAAAGGATTTCAGCGATACCACTTAAAACCTAATTAAACTCAGCTAAATATCATACTAGGTATTTAGACTTTTTAAATAAAATTATTTTTCAAATGATTTTTTTGTGAAAGCTTCTATATTTCTATATTTCTTTGGGCTCAATGTGAGCACCTTATATATCGAGAAGAGAAGAAAATAATTTTTTTGGAAAAAAAGATCTTTCTTAATCAGAGGCAAATGTCCTTGAAAAATTAATTGCAGACTCTCTCTTATCAGTTAATTAAATCTAGTTAGAAATCATTGTAACTTAACTGCGATTAAGAATCTTTCTCTGTTCCTTGGCATTTTGAGATAGTGTGACATAAAACCCTTTCACACCAGTAAAATAAAATAAAAAAATGAATTAAAATCTCGAAATAATCCTAGCCACTTCTTCTGTTTGCTGTTAATTAGATGCAAGCTGGAAAAGCACTCTATTTCATCCATTGTTGGTTTGTAAAATACTAATCCATATGGTTAAAAAATTCTTCTTTAAAAAAACACTTTGTGAAATTATTACAAAAAAATTATCGACACTTTCAACTCGTTATAGATATAACAGCCCTTTTAAACTTACTTACTCCGGAGGAAAAAAAAATGATATAATTAGTTTCCAGAACATTCTAATGATATTGTTATTCAGTTAAAATCCAAAGCCATTTTACTTTCAATTTTTTGACAATAAAAACTTTAATTTATGGCCTTTCATTTTTGGCTGTATTGAATGTCTGATCAATTGACATCGTAAGCAGGTAGCTCACTTCTGCTCTCGGTCCGCTTTCTCTTTCATAATTATTCAAATTAACAATACAGATCATTTTCTCTCTCGCTTTGTCCCACAAATAAATCTTTACATTGTCCCTTTCCTAACGACGGATTTACTCATCGGCCTTCTCCCCAACTCACTCACACCTTGCGTCTCTGCATTTTGATCATTGATAAAATTAGAAAATAATTAGTTGCCTTGAAAGGGTGAATCAGTAACGTTACAAAATTAAATCATGGGAGCTGGACAACCTCATTATAACCTAGCAACGATTATTTTAGGACCAGGATCAGAAATTCTTGTTCATAGCAAAGCATGTTTAACTTGTGAAATACATTTCTATTTAAGGAGGTGAATTATATAAGAAGAAATTGAAGACAAAAATAATACAAAGGTTGGTCATACTGGGTGAATTAAATAGCAGCTTGCATTTATACTTTAATGCAATAGATGACCACAAGATGCATTACTGGATTACAATCAGATGAAATAAAATGACACAGAGGTAAAGGAGGAGATTTTAGGACAGGTGATCAAACACTGGTTCAGAGAGATGGGATTTAAAGTTCCCTATAGGGGAAGAGTGTGAGTGTGTGTGTGTGTGTGTGTGTGTGTGTGTGTGTGTGTGTGTGTGTGTGTGTGTGTGTGTGTGTGTGTGTGTGTGTGTGTGTGTGTGTGTGTGTGTGTGTGTGTGTGTGTGTGTGTGTGTGTGTGTGTGTGTGAGAGAGAGAGAGAGAGAGAGAGAGAGAGAGAGAGAGAGAGAGAGAGAGCTGTCTTGTATGCCAATAAATCTGGCGTGTTCATGTATGAGAGGGGTTCACCAACGGGCTGAGTCACGATCAGCGTCGCGGACGGAGGCAGCGAGAGAGAGGGGTGCTGCTGTAAAACTGGACCCCACACATACCAAGACCTGTTTTGTTTTTGTCCTCTCTTGCCAATAAAACTGATTTGAAACTGGAAAAAAAAAAAAAAAAAAGAGAGAGAGGGGGGGGGGGGGGGGGGGTTGCGGGGGGGGGGGAGAGAGAGGGGGGGGGGGGGGGGGGGAGGGGGGGGGGGGTGGTCAGGCTAGAGTCGGCTGCCTGCCCTTTTCCGGGCCTACGTCCGTGCACGTGTGTCCCTGGAGCGGGAACATGCGGTGTCCACGGGGACGCTGGAGGCCTTCCGTGGGCGCTGGTCACCGCGTGGGGTTCAGTGTATTGTGAACAATGATTGTGTTGTTGTACTATAATGGTTGTATATAGTGCCATTTTTGATTATGGTTTGATGTGTTGTATTATATGATTGTGTCAATAAAGTTTTTGAAACTAAAAAAAAAAAAAAAAAAAAAGAGAGAGAGAGAGAGAGAGAGAGAGAGAGAGAGATGAGAGAGAAACATAATCATATTCATAGTCAGTCATACAGTGTGGAAACAAGCCCTTTGGCCCAACTTCCCTATACCCATCAAAATGCCCCCCTCTGAACAAGTCCCACCTGCCTGTGTTTGGCACATATCCTTCTGAATGTATCCTATCCATGTACCTGCATAAATGTTTTTTCAAACATTGCAAGCAGTGTTAAAAGTGCAATGCGTTAAAAACACCAATATGTTGAAAATGCAAATAAAAGTAAAAATGAAAAAAAAAAAAGAGAGAGATAGAGAGAGAGAGAGAGGGGGGGGGAGAGAGATGGTCAGGCTAGAGTCGGCTGCCTGCCCCTTTTCCGGGCCTACGTCCGTGCACGTGTGTCCCTGGAGCGGGAACATGCGGTGTCCACGGGGACTCTGGAGGCCTTCCGTGGGCGCTGGTCACCGCGTGGGGTTCAGTGTATTGTGAACAATGATTGTATTGTTGTACTATAATGGTTGTATATAGTGCCATTTTTGATTATGGTTTGATGTGTTGTATTATATGATTGTGTCAATAAAGTTTTTGAAACTAAAAAAAAAAAAAAAAGAGAGGAGAGATTTTGGAAGTAAGTCACAGTCATTAGACTAGGCTGCTCGCAGGCATGTCTACAATGTTGGGGTGGGACAAGCCAGTGTTGCACGAGAGGCCAGGAGAGAACAAAGCAAGATGGGGGATGCCTTGGGTCAAGTGTTCTGATCACAGTGACAACTGGAAGAAATTATTTTTTTCTTGGAAGTATGTAAGCAAACCCAGCCACAATAAACACACAGCCAAGCTTTTGCTGTGGGCTGAGGCAGAGGCCACGTTCCTGACCTCGCCGACCTCGCTGACCCCTCATTTTTCAACACTGGCAAGTTTAGCTTTAGCCTCCCTGCACTGAACCTGCAGCTCTGCAGAAGGAAAACAGACCGGGCCTCTTTGAATCTAGGTGACACTCGGGAAGAAACAGAATCAGAGATCAAAGCACTTAACACAGCTCAAACTTTGACTAAAACCGTTCCTTCTGCAAGAGGAGAAAACCCAAACAGCAAGATTTAAAAAGACCCTTCAACTTCAAAAGCACTGGGCCTTTAATCCTGGCAAGAATGTTGCAACATTAGTGTGTCATGAACTTTAACTTCATCAGACTCACTCATTATTTACACCTCAGTAGAATGGTATGAAGTGAGAAAGCACAAACATACGCCGAGATTTGGTTCCATATCTTTTTGCATCATGTCATGTTTCTCAGTAAAGCATTCCTGATTTCCAAATTTCCCCCAGATTTGAACTGCCGTGTTCAGGCTGCGTGGATGTCCACTGCATCCTCTTATCAGACACATAAAATCAAAGTCTCAGTCCTCAGTAACGTGCAGTATCTTCCCTGCTATTATCAGGCAACTGAACCATCCTATCGATAACTAGAGAGAACTATCTTTGATCAGACTTCACTGACTTTGTCTTGCACTGAATGTTATTCCCTTTATGGGTACACAAAGTGCTGGAGAAACTCAGCGGGTGCAGCAGCATCTATGGAGTGAAGGAGATAGGCGACGTTTTGGGCCGGAACCCTTCTTCAGACCCCTGGTTATTTCCTTTATCCTGTATCTATACATTGTGGACAGTTCGATTGTAATCATGTATTGTCTTTCTGCTGACTGGTTAGCACGCAACAAAAAAAAGCTTTTCACTGAACCCCTAAACTAAACTGAACAAAACTATCCTTACGTTTCTGATTCTAGTACATCTGGGCACATTGACGCAAGATCCCACTCCAATGCTGCATTACGAAAGATAGACATAAAGTGCTGGAGTAACTCAGCATATCAGGCAGCATCTCTGGAGATAAAGGATGGGTGACGTTTCAGGTCGGGACACTTCTTCAGACTCAGAATGACCTGCTGGAAGTCTACAGGACAAGAAGAATGCTTTACCGACTGTTACCATCAAGAAGGGTATGTATGGGAGCCTGAGAACCATGACCTCCATGTTCATAAACAACTTCTTCCCAGCAATAACTATGCTCTTAAACACTGCACAACAATAACCTCAGCAACTGTGATCTTTTCTTTAGATTTTATTGTAAAAAAGATGTTTTTGCTTTTTTATGCGTTGTACACATGTCGTGACAATATCATCCATGGTTTTGGCTCCAACATATCATTGAACATGCAGAGCCCTTAACTCAACATTCACATGATGACTCTTCCCTGGGTTGCCCAGGTGTTAGTCCTCCTCCTCACGCTGCACACAAGGTAGGTCCTCCTCACGCTGCACGCAAGGTAGGTCCTCCAGCACATTGCCATTGCTACAGCGGCTAGAACTGTTTGAACTAAAGTAGGCTGACATCTCACTGATGAAAGGTGCTCGTAACTTTCTGCACTTTGGACAGGAAGGGGAAGTTCTACAGGCACTGACCTCAATGCTTAGACTTCAGGTTCACACCACTGAGGTTACTGTATCCTTCAACAGTGCAGTAAAGAACATTTGCCATTTTACGATGTGGCAACCAAGGAACGGCAGATGCTGGTCAATACGCAAAAGGACACAAAGTGCTGGAGTAACTTAGCAGGTCAGGCAGCATCTCTGGAGAACATTTCAGGTTTAAAGAAGGGCCTTGCCCTGAAACGTCACCTATTCATGTTCTGCAAAGATGCTGTCTGACCTGCAGAATTACCGCAGCACTTTGCGTCCTTTCGTGCGGTCACCATTTCAATGTTACTAACAACAATCTGTTGCTCTGTGAGTCTCTAAATGAAACCCATCGCCTAGTGTGGTACTGAATTCCACAGGCCTCCAACTATCTGGTCGCAAATGTCAGTGGGGGTTGAGGTACACATTGACAATTGGGCCGAATGTACCCTGACCTTCCTACTTTTAACACTTTTCTTTAAGTGTAAAACAGCATTTTTGTTTCCTGCTCTGTTATCTTTTTACGCGGTTTGAAATCAAATTTGGAAATATAAGTTCATAAGTGATTAGAGCAGAATTAGTCCATTCGGTCCATCAAGTCTACTTTGCCATTCAATCATGGCTGATCTATCTTTCTCTCTTAACCCCATTCTCGTGCCTTCTTCCCATAACCCCTGACACCTGTACAAAGTAAGAATCTATCTAACACTGCAGTAAAAATATCCATTAACCTGTGCAATGAATTCCACAGATTCATCACCATCTGACGAAAGAAATTCCTCCTCATCTTCATCCTAAAGGAACGTCCTTTCATTCTGAGGCTGTGACCTCTAGTTGGAGACTCTCCCTTGTTGGGTATGTTTTGACATTTCAAAGACTTTAAATCAAAGCATGTTGCTGTTGCAGTTGGCGAATGTAGACTCTGCTCTGGTTCCTGTCTCTGTCTGAAGTGAAGATAGATTCTTAATAGTACAGGTGTCAGGGGTTATGGGAAGAAGGCAAGAGAATGGGGTTGAGAAAGATAGATGAGCCATGATTGAATGGCAAAGTAGACTTGATGGACCGAATGGACTAATTTTGCTCCTATCACTTATGAACTTATGAACTTAAGTTGGTCCTACAGGCTCACAAATGTTCACTGAATAAATCCAAAAGTTGGGTTTATTTGGAGTATTGTGAACAATTTTGGGCACCATATCTGGAGGAAGGATGTGCTGGCTCTGGAGAGGGTCCAGAGGAGGTTTACACAAATTATCCAGGAATGAGTGGGTTAACATATGATGAGCTTGTGACGGCACAGGGCCTGTACTCGCTGGTGTTTTGAAGGATGCCCCCATTGAAACATACAGAATAGTGAAGGGCATAGATAGAGTGGATGTCGAGAGGACATTTTCAGTAGTGGGAGAGTCTTGAACTAGAGGCCATAGCCTCAGAATTAAAGGACGTTCCTTTAGGAAGGAGATGAGGATGAATTTCTTTCAGAGGATGGTGAATCTGTGGAATTCTTTGCCACAGAAGGTTGTGGAGGCCAAGTCAATGGATATTTTTAAGGCAGAGATAGTTCTTGATTAATTCTCTAATTCTTGCACTTAATTCTTGAGTATGGGTGTCAGGGGTTATGGGGAGAAGGCAGGAGAATGGGGTTTGGAGGAGGAGATAGATCAGCCATTATTGAATGGCGGAGTAGACTAGATGGGCCGAATGGCCTAATTCTGTTCCTATCATTTATGACCTTATGAAAGTGGAAACCAGCTGATGGGACCACTGGAGGGGTGAGCGTCCGTGCCTGTTTCTATGGAAACACGACCAGCTTTTCATTTATTGGTGTGCTGTACCATTAAACTTGAACAAAACATTTGCATTTCTAGCATGCCTTTCATAAGCTCAGGATGTCCAAAAGTGCCTTAAACTAATTAAATGCGTTTTGAAGATTAGCCCCTGTTGTAATGTAGGAAATGCAACAGCTAATTTGAGCAACATAAACAATATTCAGGTGATACTCACCAGATGAAGACGCTGGAATTGCAACAGTGCCTTTTAACTGTGTTAAAGCAGTGTTGTGGAATACCCTGCCATAGTTTGCGAAGGTCACCAAAAAGATGAAGTTCAGCATTGATAGAGATGCAAGCAACTGCAGATGCTGGAATCTCCAGCAAAAAAATTGAAGTGTTGGAGGAACTTCATGGGTCAGGCAGCATGTGGAGGGAGATGGATGGGCATCTCGGGTCAGCACCCTTCTTCAGAGCCCATTACTAACGTCTCAGCGTTGTTAAGTCATGCCATGTTGAAACAGACATTGTCAGTCCCAGCACGGTGATCCCAGAGGATGTGCTGCGAGTTTACACAACAAATGCTAACTCTGAAGTCAGCTCATGCAGAGACACACGAGGAACGCTACAACTCAACATTCCTCAGGCTATTGAACAGATGTCACAGTAACAGGGGGGGAGATTCAAGAATTCCCTCATGCATCAGAGTAATCTGAACATGCTGGTAATACCAGGGTCCGGCAGATCTACATGCCTTTTACATGTGGGCCACAGAGACCCATTAGGACCGGTATGTGCGGTAGGACACTGCATGGCGATCTCTGTCAGAGTCTATGAAGTCTGTAATGGAGCCCAATGTCTCTCTTGCCTGACCCTCTCGGCTGCAGGTAAAGTAGGTGTCATTCTCACTCTGTGCATATGGTGGCTGCCTGCCCTCCTGTCCCAGCTGTGAGCAACAAACTGATATGTAGCAGATACCAGTGGAGGCAGCCAGGAATGACCTTGAGGCTAGGAAATGGTGCGTGGCTGTGACCTTGACCTCCGCAGGCAATGGTTGCAGGTACAGAGGTGGCATCTTTCACATTCACGGGAGGTCACGGATCTCAGGACAGACAATGTCCCTGCTTTGTTGCCCCTTTAAATAGCACCGTGTGGAGGGAAACAGGGCCAACAAAACCCAGTTGTTCTGTAAGTGAAAAGGAACTCTCTTTCTTCAGGCCAGCCAGGTTCAAAACCTCAGTGCGTACAGTATGAATGCTGTGCTTTCCTCGGTCGTTGACCATATCTAAAGAACTCTTGTGTCAGCAAAACGGTACAAAGGTAAACAAGGGCTCCTGCAAAAAGTCTGGCTTCTGAGGGAAATATGCAGTTTGGAACAACTCTGGGTTGAGATGGTTTTCAACTGTGCCACAATACTCCATGTTGCAGTCATGTGAAATAATTCCTTGCACACTCTGGTTTAATGATGTGATGAATATTAGTCGTTAAAACAGGAAGACCTTTCCACTTTTCTTCCATTTTTACATCCACCTGAATGGATGTAAGTACCTCAATCTGTGCAGATGCCTGGAGTGGGATATGAACCCTTGACCTTCTTTTATAGAAGCAAGGGCCTCGCCCACTGAGCCATGACGGACACCCAAACGAGCTAAGAAAATCATGACATCATTCCTCAACTGAACTTATTTTCCATTGTTGGCACAAGATTGAAGTTCCACACAGTACCAGCTTTGTGATGCCAAACACTTTAGCCAAACAAAACTTTGTCTCCGAGCTGAGATAATTCACGAGCATATTAGTCCACATCACATCTCAGCACAGGCATTCTTAGATGAACATCTCTAGAGATACAGCATGGAAACAGGCCCTTCGACCCACTCAGTCCATGCCGCCATTGATCACCCGTTCACACCAGTTCTATGTTATCCCATTTTCTCATCCATTCCCTGCACACTAGGGGCAATCTACAGAGGCCAAATAGCCTACAAACCCGCACGTCTTTTGGATGTGGGAGGCATCTGAAACGCCCAAAGGAAACCCGGGGAGAAGGTGCAAACTCCACAGAGACAGCACCTGGGTCCCTGGAGCTGTTAGGCAGTGGCTCTGTACGGCCCCACTGCTGGAGTAGACGGTACTCACAATGACCTCACCTCCACCAGTCTCCCTGACCTGCCGCTTACCATTCCAGTGTGGGCAATCAGATGAGAATCATTCATATTCTTTGAAAGGTTTGCAATTTCTTGCCTGACTAACAGCCAATGAAGACATTTATCTGATGCATTGCTGAGCAGGTTATTCTTTGCCAAAAGCAGAATCCAATTTTACGATCCATACGGAGTCCATCTGAGAACAACAACCTCAACTCATGCAACCACAGTCCTTCCAGCCTCACTAATCAGACAGGAGTCTAATTCATTCACAGTGGCAAGCAACCCAACCATCCAGGCCAAGAGCTCTGAAGAAGGGTCTCGACCCGAAACTTCACCTATTCCTTTTCTCCAGGGATGCTGGCTGATCCACTGAGTTACTCCAGCTTTTTGTGTCTATCATGAGCTAAAGACCATCCACATTGCTCAAACATTAGTCAAGATCATCATAAACAACATATGATCCATCATTTTTGCAATCTGATATCTTTGACCCCATTATCTTTGAATTCATGGAACCTCAGTGACAACAAGAAGAGTTTTTCATTGTACCTCAGTATACGTGACAATGATAAACCTAAAGCACGTTTGGCTGTAGATAGCTTCATTTGGATCATGCAGGTGGCAATGTAGTCAATATTGAGGTTGGTCTCTCCTCGGCAGCAACTCCTGCACCGAGTTTGGAGAGATTACGAATTCTCCATCTATCAATGATGAGAGTCAACCAATCCAGGGAAACAGAAACACACTCCATTAAAACAAATCATCATTAGAACCTTTCAATTGCCATTTATCTTTTCCCATTAATTCAAATATGCAAAACCAGAAAATAGGCAGAGAAAATGACAAATTTCATAGCAGCACATACACATGTCGCTGTGAAGTTTCCCCTGTGTCTTTTGATATCTGCATTAAAACATTAGTGGTAAAATGTCAGTTTATCTTGAAACTTCTCTCTTATTATCCTGTTTGCCCACTGAGGTTTTTTGTCTTTGGTGAAAGGCCAGTGTTGCCTGCCCCATCCCTAGTTACCCTGAGAAACAGGGTGTGTGCCGCCCACAGGCATTACATGTGTCCGCAAGTCTCCCCACCCTTCAGTTTGAGGGAATAGGTGGGTATTACATCCTAGTGCAAGCAGGGACTCCATTCGCTGAACATAATCTTGGTTTCTTTGTTTTCCTAAATGTTGTGAAAGCAAGATTGTAAAGTAAGTTTGAAACATTTTTTTTTCAGACAAGGTTCCAGTATTATGATATTTAAAGCTTAATTTTAATTAAAGGAATGATGCCAATTGAGGACTATAAAAGGAGATAAATCATACAACAGTTTATCTTTCACTTGGTACAAATGCCAAAACTACGTATTTTAAAAAACTCCAGCAGGTGACGTCATTTGAAGAGTGCACTTACAATGGTGCACTACTTGTGACAAAGTAGAGGAAAACTAGCAGAATATTTGCAATTTGCAGATTAATTTCCGTATCAATAGAGGTTACATTTTGTTATAGGATCTGAGGTATGACAACATTTTGTTTTATTATGTGAAATAGCCATGATTCCTTAGAATGTGTTTCTGAATGGACTGGAGTGAAAGAGATCTGAGAGAACACATTTACAATTCAATCAGACAAAAAAAGCAAGCAAGGCAAAGAGGAATAGGAATGAAAAGGAGAAAGGTGATGATGAACACACGTGGAATCTGGGTTAGACCACGCTTTGTGTGAACAATATTTTCAATTTTCAAGATAAATAGGGGCATAAGGACCCTGGAAAAGGTACCAAGCAGAGTTGCTGGAATTCTAGCTGAACTGAGAGGCTATCAATCGGAGTAGGAAGGCACTGCAGATGCTGATTGAAACTGAAGATAGACACAGAATACTGGAGTAACTCAGCGGGGCGGGCAGCATCTCTGGAGAGAAGGAATGGGTGACGTTTCAGGTCGAGACCTTCTTCAGACTACAATCTGCACTCGCTGGGGGGCTCGTTCCTCCAAAAAGAATGCTCGATGATATGATGAGCTTGTTTAAAACAGCAAAACATTTTAATGAGGCAAATGTACAAAGGTTGGTTCCAGTTCCAGGTAAGACCAGAACTAGGAGCAATATTTCCACAATGATCACTAATAAATTCTACCAGCAAGTCAAGAGAAAATGTTTGACTCAGATAATAGTTGGAATGTGGAACTTAGCTCGACAAGAAATCATTGAAGTGAATAGCCAAGACAGATTGAAGAGGAAGGCAATGGAAAAGAACCAGAATGATGTATTGACGGAGTTGTATAAAGGGGTGAAGAGGCCCATACGGGCTGAATGGAAATACTTTGAAACACAACTTTATCTGATTTTCAAATTTCCAAATTATTTCAAAACTGTTAGAAAGCTATTCTTCATTTCACAATTACTGCTTGTGATTAAGAGTCAGAACATCTCACTTACAAAGTCAGCTGTGTGGTTTAATGTACCCGGGATCCCTGGTTTTATACATGGAATTCCAAACCCTAAACAATTATTGTTATGGAGAGTTGGTGATGTCACTCACCATTAAACTAATTCCCAGCTTTCTGCTCAGCATTGTTATTCAATTTTGACATCTCATTTTTTTCCTGAGTGTTAGCCAGTCTAGATTTACCTTTAATTCATCTGGAGTTCTGGGAGGACATTTGTTACCTGTCCCTAACTGCCCTTGTGGATGGATTAGGGAGCCATCTTCATCAAACTCTGCTGTCCTTGTGGTGAGTATATTCCACTTAATGTTTGTAGCTAGAATGTAGACCTAACAATGTCAAGATGTTGGGGAGGTCCAGGGCAAGGGGTCACAGTTTAAGGATAAGGGGGAAGTCTTTTAGGACCGAGATGAGAAAATCGTTTTTCACACAGAGAGTGGTGAATCTGTGGAATTCTCTGCCACAGAAGGTAGTTGAGGCCAGTTCGTTGGCCATATTGAAGAGGGAGTTGGATGTGGCTCTTGTGGCTGAAGGGATCAGGGGGTATGGAGAGAAGGCAGGTACAGGATATTGAGTTGGATAATCAGCCATGATCATATTGAATGGCAGTGTAGGCTCGAAGGGCCGAATGGCCTGCTCCTGCACCTAATTTCTATGTTTCTATGTAACAAATGTAGACAACAGTACACACTACAGGAAGGACGTGCCTGGGCTGGAGAGTGCTAGCAGAGATTCACCAGGGTGTTGCCTCTGATGAAGTGGAACAAGTGCTTTAGCCCACAATGTATGCACCGACCATGATACCGATCTAAACCAATCCCTTCTGCCCACACGATCCTTTCCATTTTCTGACTGTTCACGTCAGCCTAAATGTCTCATAAATGTCCCTATCAAATGTCACTGCTTCTTCCGTCACCACTGGCAAACCTACCACGGTGTGAAAACTCTGTTCACTCCTCCTTTAAACATCCACCCTCTTGCCTTATAGCAATGCCCTCTAGTATTTGACATTTCCACACTTGGGGGGGGGGGAAAATCTCTGATTATCTACTCCATCTATGCCTCTCATAATTGTATATTCTTGCAACCTCCAACGCCCCAGCGAAAGCATTATGTCTAACCGCTCCTTGCAACTAACAGATTGAATCCAGGCAATGTCTTGATAAACCTCTTCTGCATCCTCTCCAGGCTTTCATATCCTCCCTGTAATGTAGCAACCAGAAATGCACACACTACTCCCAATGTGACCTAACTGAAGTTTTATGCAGCTGCAATACGACTTCCTAATTTTTACACTCAAAGCCCTGACTAATGAAGGCAACCATAGCATACACCACCTTTACCACTCAATCTACTCTTGCTGCTACTTTCAGGGTGCTATGCACTTGCACCCCAGATCCCACTGTACATCAATGCTCTAATGAAGGGTAGCAAACCTAAAACCACCTATCCCTTGTCTCTGGACGCGGAGTTCCTCCAGCGTTTTGTGTCTATCTACAAGGGGCACTGCCAATGGCCCTCATCTTGCATTTGACCTCCCAAAATGCAGCACCTTTCACTTGTCTGAATTGAATTAAATTAAATCTGCCATTTCTCCTTCCAAATTTCCAGCTGATCTATATTCTGCTGGATCCTTTGACAATCTGTCTCATTATCTCCCACTCTATTAATTTTCATGTCGTCTGCAAACTTACCGGTCAAACTACCAACATTTTCATCCAAATCGTTTCTGAATGCACTAACCATGGCAGACACCACTGGTCACTGGCATCCAGTTAGAGAGGCACCTCTCCACCCCACCCTCTGTCCTCCATGACCAAGCCAACTCTGCATCCAATTGGGCAACTCATTATGAGTCTCATGTGAACAGGAGAGAGTTTCAAATTTTGATGAGAACATTATAGGATAGCATTGCTTCAAATAAGGAGGGCTTGTAGAATGCAACCAGTCACAAATCCACCTAGTGCAGGTTTAGGGGATCAGATGATTAAAAAAAGAGATAACAATTCTGGAGTAACTTAGCAGGTCAGACAGCATCTCTGGAGAACATGGATGGGTGACGTTTCAGGTCAGACCCTACTTCTGACTGATTGTGGGGGGGAGGGGGGAAGGGGGAAGGGGGAAGGGGGAAGGGGGGAAGGGGGTAAGGGGGGGAAGGGGGGAAGGGGGGAAAAGGGGATGAATGCAAGAAGGGAGGAGGGTCTGCCACCCCCTTTTCCCCCACACACCCTCACTCCCACCTCCTCACACCTTAAAGCTATCCCCTCTGATATTTGATTTTTCCATCCTGGGAAAAAGATCTGACTATCTATCGCCTCTCGTAATTTTATGTGTTTCTATCAGGTCTCCCCGTTATCTCCAGCATTCCAGAGAAAACTATTTAAGTATGTCCACCCTCTCCCTGTAGCTAATACCCCCTACTCTAGGCATCCTTCTCCAAAGCTTCCACATCCTTCCTAAATTGGGCGACCAGAACTGCACACAATACTCCAAATATAGACTGAACGAAGTCCAGTTGTGCACCTGTAGAGGGCGATTTTTTTGCATCATACAATGCTCCAAACAATGACGGCAAGCATGCCCTATGTCTTCTTTGCCACTCTATACACTTGTGTTGACACTTTCAGGGAGTTATGGATTTGGACCCCAAGATCCCTCTGTACCAATGCTGTTGAGGGTCATGCCATTCATTGTATATTTTCCCCTTACTTTTGACCTACAAAGTGCAGCACCTCAGAATTGCTCAGATTAAACTCCATTTGCCGTTGCTCCACCCATTTCTGTAGCTTCCTCAGGTTGGTCTTGCACATACAGTTTCCAGAACACACCTCACAAATTCTTCCCCGTCTCAGCCTTTGGCACTGAGCAGGTCCCGGTCACTATTGGGAAAGTTAAAATCGCTCACTGAGACAACTCTGTTGGTTTCGCAACTTTTGGTAATCTTTTTACTTATTAGTTCCTCTATCTCCCATTTTTTATTGGGGAACGAGATCACAATTCCATTGGAAAGCCTGCAATTCTTATTTCTAAAGTCCACCCATACCATCACAGCCGACGAACCGTGCAGTATGTCCTCTCTGATTAGTAGTGCAACTGCTGCACTCTCGATCACATCTGAAACATCAAAAGCCCAGAACATTGAGCTGCCAGTAATGCCCCTCTGGCAACTATGAATCTACAATGGCCACAACCTCACAGTCCCAAGCTTCAATCCAGGGGGATAAGTTTGTCTTCTTTCTCAATAATACTGCTTGCAGTGAAATAAACACACTTCAGCCCATCAGCATCACCATAGTCCTTCACCTCTTCCTGCTTGCCCTTCCTTTGAGACTTATTGAGACTTTGTGGTCCTAATCTCCACCTTCCAAGTCTGACCTACTACCCTGGTTCCCAACCCCCTGTGAAACTCCCTACAAGGATACTGATCCCCCTCCAGTTCAGATGCAACCTATCCCCCGTGTACCTCTACTCCAGAACACACCACAATGGTCTGAAGATCTGACTTCCTGCCCTCTGCACCAACTTCTGAGCCACACATTCATCTGTCCTATCTTCCTCTTCCTACCCTCATTAGCAGATGGAAAATCCAGAGATTACAATACTCGGGGTTCCTGCTTTGTAATCTTCTGCCTAGCACCTTATATTCCTCCCTACACTGGTCTGAGAGAGGATATGGATAGGGCATTTTTCAAGAAAAAGCAGACATAAATTTGATGGGCTGAATGGCCTCCTCCCGAGCTGTAATTATTCTATAATTCCAGGAGAAGTGACATTTTCCTTGGGTCACTAGCAATTGGTTTTGCTTCACCCAGCACCACTAACAGCCTCGATTCAGTCATTATCACATTGCCGTTCACTCTGAGCTAATTAGATGCTGTGGTTGCTGCATTATACCAGTGGCTTCACTTCAATGGTTGTAAAGTGCTCAGGGACATCCTGAGGCCACGAGAAGCACAACATAAATGAGTTGTGAAATGAAACAAAACTTTGCATTGATGCAACACCTTTGATGTCACCTTCAGGTGACCCCAAAGTGCTTTGCAACCAATTAGACGTTTCGGAGGTGCAAATCTCTATGGTGATGTCGAAAAGCTGTAGCCAATTTGTACACAGCTGGCTCCCACTGGCATGGCCCAGGTAACCTCACAAGGTAGTCATATTGGGCGAGAGATAAAAGTTGAACAAGATACCAAGATGACTCGGTTCTTCAGGAGAGCATGTAATATCAAGGAGCAGGCAGGACTTATACAGGCTCAGCTAAAAGATTTCCAACTCGGCATACACACAAAAACTGGAGTAACTCAGCGGGACAGGCAGTGTCTCTCGATACAAGGAATGGGCGACGTTTCGGGTCGAGACCTTCCTTCAGCAGCACTCCCTCAGCACGCGGTGGAGGATGAGCCACAGCTTTTGCGGCCAGGTTTCTGGAGAAGTACTCAAACCTGCAAATCTCTGACGTGAGACAAGAGCACTACCCACTGAGCCGCAGCTGACACGTGTGGCTGCAACATTTGCACTTCTATGGTGCTTTGCAGAATGTTCCAAAATTCCTCAGGCTCAGCAAAATATCTCTGCGTGTACGCTTGCTGTACTTTAAGAAATGCAGCGGCCAATTTGATCGAAGAAAGATTCTGCAAACGGCAGAGAAATTGAGCAGATAATTGCTTCTGAGTAACTTTGGTTGGGAGACATGTATCAGCCAAACAGATCACAAATTGTTGCAGGAATGTTTTCCTGTATTGTCTGAAATATCCCTCCCAATACCAGGATTTCATTTTTTGTTCGGGAAATAAAAGGTTTGATCCTTGGCTTGTTCCCTGACCAATCAAAGATTGGAATTTTCTCACATCACATTGACTTGGAGCGTAGAAGGTTGGGACAATGAATGTTCTCCTGCCCACCTTAATGGGACTTGGTTATAGCAGATGAAGAACAACGTTTCTAGATAATAAACACAGAGTGGGAGATGGTGAGGGCAATCAACAATTAAGATTTTTACTCGCTGTATGAATTGGATGAAAAAAATGACATCCATTTGAATAAAGAGGGAGAAGATTGGATGTATCTTCCATCACAGTGAGGAATGTGGGAAGCCACTGTGGTGGATGTTTGTGGTAACATTTGTGGCTGTGGGTCTGGTTGCTTTTCCCTTAGTATGGCTGTATGATAACTTAAATTTCACTGTTCCTTAATTGGTGCATGTGACCATAAACTGACCTTGAACCCTTGAAGTTCAAGTTGTACAAAGGAATTCTGGTTTCTGACACATAATTCCCAGAAAGTGCAGACAGATAAAGACATCAAAGGCAAGTTTGTGATTTATAATTGTAACATAAAGGACAACAGAAACTTGGCAAATGAAAGCTCTGAAAGATGCCCATGAGACACAGTGTAGTCCTTCATCAGGTGACATGGGGCACACAGCAATGAACCAGGCCATTCGGCCCAGCTTGCCCATGCCAGCTCCTACTAGATTCCTCCCAGCCCTTTTCATCTTAACTGTATTAGCCAGAGCCTTCCTCCTTCATTGGTTTCTCCATGTTTGTAAGATAGCCCAGTCGTTTCACCAGGATGATGCTAAAAACTGGAAAGAGGATGTATAGAGAAATGGTAACAATTCCCATTGGAGAGAAGATGGAGGAGAGAACATTTAGCCAAGGTCTTAAAAAATTAGTCGAAGAATAAATATTCCAATTGGTAATTTGGCCTTTGGTGAGTCAGCGCCAGTGCCAGAGGCCATCGGTTTAAGATGGTCAGTCAGACAGTGAGCAGAGGTTCACTGATAATTGTTATGCAGAGTGTTATTGGAGCAAGGAACGCTTTGATCCCCAGAGTATTGAGACAGTGACTGCATTGTACATTTTAAGGGAAAACTAAACGAATATGAGAGTCCAGTGAAGGGTCAGACCGACGGGATTAGCGTTAGATTACTTCCGCAGAGGGACAATGCTGACCTGATGATCCAAATCGACTTTGTTTTGCACAGAGCGCTTGCAGAGATGAGTGGGGTTGGCACTCCGGTCCTGATGTGTGATGACGCAGTAGTCACCGTGTAAAGGGTGAACATCTCCGACTTTACAAATTACCGCTCGCTCGCTGCCAGCCACCAGCGTCAGAGCATCCCAGAAACAAAAGCCTCGTCAATCACCGCTCCTGCCTGCCCACCCCCTCCTCCCACAACCCGCGGCTCTTGTCACGCAGACACGGCACTCCAACGCAAACCCTGCCTCAGTTCCACATGTCACCTACTCCACTCCTGCCAATCTTCTCCAGAGGACCTGCAGAGCAGAAACTCTCCCGGGAAGAACTCTACCTTGGGCCCAATGCTGAGTAGTTGCAAAGAACACCAGTAGATCGGGTCCCCTGTCCTCAACGCCATCCCTACTTTAAGCTTACTCAGAACAAATAAGTCTCCATTTTCATTTGCACCCGCCAGCGCATCAAGTCAAGTCACTTTTATTCCTATAGTACATTTAAAAACAACTCTCGTTGACCAACGTGCTTTATATTGGTGGAGGTACTAACATCAGGCATTCGACCCAACCAATTGCTTCTGGAATGAAGCGATTCCACCCTCCACCTTCCCGTCCCGTCAGATCCCACCATCCACAGTCACTGGTGGCCATCACTCACCTCCCAGCCTCTGCTGTGACCTTCAGCCTGCTCTCCCCCACCCCACCCCCCCTCACCTGTATCCACCTCCTGCCCCCCACCCCTCACCTCTTCATACAACCCATCTCCCCTCCAGAAGAAGTCTCTCCACCCAGAAGGTCGGCTGTCCATTCCCTCCTCAGGTGCTGCCTGCGCAGTTCTCCCAGCGGTGTGTTTGGTTTTCGCTCCGGGTTCCAGCATCTGCGGTCCACAGTGCCTCCAGCCTTAGTCTCTGCATCTCACATGAATGCCGACACATCCAGCATTGTCACGTCGCCATGGCAATGCACGGTCGGGTCTCAGAGAGGGGCTTCGCGTCTGGATGTGTGTGCGAGTCTAACCACCGGGCTAGAGCTAACGGAGACAGTCAGTGAGCTCAACACACACTCGGCGGCTGGAGGATTGTACACTGCTCGTGGGACCATGTACACACTCGGCGCAGTCATTCCTCCACTAGATAATTGCCATGGCCATGGACAAGTACCGATCACCCTATATACAATAAGAGAGACACAAAATGCTGGAGTAACTCAGCGGGGCCAGGCAGCGTGTCTGGGGATAAGGGATAGGTGGAGACCCTACAGTCCATATCTGCTGCTCACCAGCTCCCAGTTCAACCATCCCTAGATTTATACATCCATTCCTCGTTTGCTACTCCCTCCATGGTCCCACGAGCTGTGTACAATGCTCCAGCCGCACGAATGGTTCTCCCACGTCTGCCCGACCTCTCCGCCATCTGAGTACCAGTGAGTCCACCTTCACCCTCACCACGCAATTCCCTCACCAAGCCTACCCCGCCACCCTCTCCGTCCTTCTCCTTTCAGTCCCACCTCCGACCAAACTTTGCGCCATCTGCTCCAATATCTTGAGAAACCTTTGGGATAGCCCTACCCCCCTCCCCACACACACACACACACACACACTCACTCCCACCCCACTCCCTCCCTCCCTCCAACGTTAGACCCAGCAGGCGATGGTGCTTATGAAGGGGGTGTCTGAAGGGACAAGCAGAGGAGGCGAGCGGCGGGGGTCAAATCGCCCCCCGACCATCCATCTCCTACCCATGATTTAACGCCCCCCCCCCCCCCCCCCCCAGCACCGCTCTTCACTCTCCCCGCCTTGGGCGAGAAGAGGCGAGGCCGGGTCATAATGTCAATTAATTAATAAGACGGAGAATCGGAAATAGAATGCAACCGAAACGCAACTTTTAAAATCCAATGTCACCAAAAATAAGTCGTTACAGTTTTTTGAATGAAACGTATTATTTGTCAAATTTCCCCTTGTTAATTTGATCTTGCAAACAGTCTTAGAAAATAAAGTGAAGGTGAAAGCGATCTAAGATTTTCTGACAATCCCTGATTTGAAGGGTTTAATTTTTCGTTAAAGTCACTTTATAAAATATCCAGTTAGGGTGGTGATACTTTAAGCAAATGTAATTACAGTGTTTCGTGTCCCCCTCCCTTGACTAATGTCAAGGGACTATAATCCTTTCGTCAAACCGGCACAATAAAGAGTTTCTGCACGGCATTGTTCAAAAGACCTGTCACACCGCGATTGGGCGCTGCGCTCCGTCAGAATGCAATTAGCGTTTTTTTATATAAAAAAAAACTATTCAAAAGACATGCCAAATGAGAACAAGCCGTATCAGCTCCGCAATAAAGGAATTAAAAAAAACACAGCCCGTGTTTCTGAGCAAGTAATTACAGTGTTAGTATACTACTTCCAAGCGCCAGCCTGCAAATTACCTTCGATCTCAAGAGATAGTTTAAAGGCTGAGCTGGGAATCGGCGCGCACGGTATAAAGGGGAGCCGTGACCCCCGAGTGGGGGGCAGCGGCGGTCCAGTACCCCCCCCCCACCCGCTCGCCTCTCCACCCGCAACTACAAGTCACCGCCACACGACAGCCACAATGTTGGAGAGGGAGAGTCCGAGCAGAGAGGGAGAGAGAGGGCCCGGAGTGGGGAGGGCTGGAGCTCTGAATGTGCAGGGATTATCGGGGGGAGGGGGGTCGTGAGCGGGGCTGGGAGGGCGGGAGAGGCGAGTGAATCAGGAAAGGGGGTGAGAGGGGCGGGGGAGAGGGGTGAGTGTGGGGGACAGGGGCTGGTGAGCGGGGATAGGAGGTGAGTGGGTTGGGAGGGAGTGAGCAGGGTGGGGGGAGGGGTGAGTGGTAAGTGAGGGTGTGGGGCGGGGGGGGGGGGGTGAGGAAGGGTACAGGTCACTGCTCATACATTGTGCTGCAGCCTAAATCCGTCAGGTTGCCGGTAGCATCGCATTAATGTGCCGTCTGCAAGCGTGGCCGGTCAGGGAAGGACGTGGCGGGTCTGTGATAACTGCTCGCTAAATATTATTGCTTCCCGCTCGGGTACTACTCAATGTGGTCGTTATTTTTACCCGTTCCCTTTTTCCTTGCAGCAAGCGGTGTTAGAACGGCAGGGTAGCTAAACCTGGGGCCGACCACCCCTCCCCTCCCCACCCCATCCCTCCAGACCCCACCCCACCCTCCCCTCACCTACCCCACCCCTCCCCACCCCGCTCCCTACCCTGCCCATCACCCACCCCACCCTTCTCCTCCCTACCCCAACCCGCCCCTCCCCCACCCCTACCCTACCCCTCCCCTCCCCTCCCACGACTCATTTGTCAAACCTCCCCAACTGTCATATTTTGGCAGGTTCCCCTTTCCTCTCCAACTTCTCGCCCCCCCACCTCCCCCCGTGCCCACTGCATCAACACGTAGAATTACTAGAGCTGTTGCAAATGTGAAATTGAAACGGAAATACTGGCAACACCTTGCAGGTCGGGCAGCGTCTGTGGAGCAAAGATGCAGGGTTATGTGTTCAGGCCGCTGGAACCTGTGGAATTTCTCCAGCTGAAACAGACACAAGATTCTGGAGAACAAGGATAGGCAACGTTTCGGATGGAGAACCTTCTTCAGACTGAACGTCACCTATCCGTGTTCTCCAGAGATGCCGCCTGTCCCGCTGAGTTACTCCAGCACTTTGTCTCTATCTTCAGTGCAAACCAGCGTCTGCAGTTCCTTCCCGCAAATTGCTCCAGCATTTGGTGTTGGAGACGGCGGGTGGGTTGGACGTTGATCGGGGACTTGGGGCGATTCACCCCCATACTGACCCCGACCCCGCCCGCCCGCACACCAACGCGCGTCTCCGCGGGAATTCATATAGCGCCTGGCTTCTCCACCTCTGCGACCCACGGGGAATGGCTGTTTCTCTCAAAGGACACAAAGTGCTGGGGTCACTCAGCAGTTCAGATGCTGCCCAACCCGCTGGGTTACTCCAGCACATTGTGTCCTTTTGTGTACTAACAGCACAGCATCTGCAGTTTTTTGTGACTACATTTTTTTCAAGAAGATCCTCGACCTGAAGCGTCAACTATTCCGTTTCTCCAGAGTTGTCGACTGACCCCTTGAGTGACTCCAGCGCTTTATGCCTATTTTCGTATCTGTGCAGTTTGATCTATCCCACCGTCTGGGATGTTGCCGATGGCCCGCTCCAGACTGCGGGAGTACGTGCTGAGAGGCCACTGGAGCTCGGGGCTGCCAACGCCAAGGGTGGCTGCTCAAATATGTGTGGACACCACGATACGACGCGATGTATGTGGAGCCTCTGAGAGTGTCCCAATACTTTTTGCACGGTTCTTATTTTGCACATTTAAAAATAAATCTGAATAAAGTTTATTTTGATTTTTAAAAATCTCCTCAAACAGCGAGTCCACAAATTGCATCATGGAGATTTCAACACGACGCTGAAATGGTGGCATTGTGCTGAGTTAGTGTGGCGGCCAAACTGCCTCTCCACCTGCCTAGTCGCGACAGGAAGAGATTCACTCTGCAATGGTCCGGCACGGCTCAGGGTGGCAAAGGGCTGGTGTACCTTAGAATGGTGATGGCAAACGGGAATGGAACTGGCGGCTGAGGTCAAATTCCGAGAGAAGGGGGTGGGGACTATAGTTCTAATTGTCTATTTGCATCATTAAATAAACTGGAGCTAGTCTGGGACTGACGGACTGAGAGGCCTGGATATGCCCGAAGATAGACACAAATATGCTGGAGTAACTCAGCGGGTCAGACAGCATCTCTGGAGAAAAGGAATAGGTGGCGTTTCGGGTGGAGACCCTTTTTCGGGCTTGTTTATACCACTACACAACGGTAATTCACACCAAGAACTGATGAGCATTCGCCCAATGTAGCCGAGTATTGTCAGTGAGTGTATAACGCTACAGAGTGCGTTAGACTTTTTAAAGCGGCGAGGATCTTGCTCCGTTACAGAATAGCATGTATTAAATTAGAGCACACGTGTATGTACGTATGTATGTATGTATGTATGTATGTATGTATGTATGTATGTATGCGTGAGACGGGAACATGTTGACAAACTGGAGCAAACTAAACTAAATATTTGGGTTGGAAGATTTTAGAAAAAAATGTTTTGCACTCACAAAAATACTAAGTTATATACTTATGTGTGTTTATATACATAGAGAGTGTGTGTGTGTGTGTGTGTGTGTGTGTGTGTGTGTGTGTGTGTGTGTGTGTGTGTGTGTGTGTGTGTGTGTGTGTGTGTGTGTGCCGCCCATGTAAATAGGAAGGAACGTAGTAGGAAGGAACTGCAAATGCTGAAGAAGGGTCTCGACTCGAAACTTCACCCATTCCTTCTCTCCAGAGATGCTGCCCGTCCCGCTGAGTAACTCCAGTATTTTGTGTCAATATGTGCGTATATCCACACATATATATATAATTTAGTATGTGTGAGACTGCAATTTTTTCCCCATAAAATCTTCCCCAACCCAAATATATTTGTATCTGTTTGCTGCCACGTTGTCAACATGTTCCTGTCGCTCACCCACTCTCTCTCTCTCTCTCTCTCTCTGCCGTATAATATAAAAATGCTACAAGAGGACTCGTTCCTTCTCCACTGTTGTAACAACCGGATGGTTGTGGATAGACGGGGCGATGGCCTCTTTCTAGCCAAGTAGATTGTCAGAGCTGCGGAGGGCACCGGTTCATGCACCCGTGCCATTAGCACCACCCTCCCTTCCCGACAGTCCCGGAAAACAATGCATAGGAGCTGTGGGCTCCCGGCCTGCGCTGCCATGATAAAACACACAGTGAACCTTCACCGCCCCACACACTCACAGGGACGGCTCTTTACCCCTCGCCTTATGCAGACAAACTACTGCCCAAACACTAGTTGTGAATATTACTGAAATATGTTGTGCATCTTTCGACTTGAAGGCACAGAAATGGGCACAGCACCACAGCCAGGTGGGGGGTATGGGGGTGGGGAGGGGGGGGCAGAGAATATAGACGGAACTCCTGGCGTTCTTCATTTCATTAGAAAATGTGCGCCCGTGAATGCCGGCAGTTGAGCGGACTGGCCTCAGCTTTCGTGCAGCTTTGGCCGTCTAAATACGCTGAAGCGCTGCCACTGGGACAAGGGGCAACTTTAGCACTAGCGGGACGCGATGAGTAAATTGTCACCTTCTTTCCACGGCACTGATCTGATGGATCACGTGTGCAAGCTGCTTCACTTTCGCCCTCAGTGTCAGAGGGGTGAACATCACGTTGCTTGTTCACAAGGCAGCAGATAAACTTTCACATTGTTGCTCAGAAAGTGAAGCCCAATAAAAAAACAGTGACCTCAACTCAAAATCGGAAGTGGAAGGGGGTGGGGGAACAACAGATCATGGTTAGGATGGGGGGAGGGGGGGCGGGGAGGGGGTGATTGTACTGAAGAAGGGTCTCGACCCGAAACGTCCCCCATTCCTTCTCTCCAGAGATCGAAATCTGTGTCCTGTCCCGCTGAGTTACTCCAGCTTTTTGTGTCTATCCACAGTTGATTTGAAATGGATTGGTCAAACTGTACACTCAAGTCCAATAGTCCCACCCAATCCCTGACTCCCACCGCCCTGATGACCTTTAAACTCAGCGAAACTAAAACACAACACCTCTGCGGGACCTTTTGTATCAGGTTACACGGCGAAATATAACGATCGCGCTGAATTATTTTCACTTCTCAACACAAAATAACCAAAAATTGCCGCTGGTATTTTGTGATGTGGTCAGTTCTTTGTGGACGCATCTGGTCCACATGCACAGCCGCTTTTTGGAGTCCGTGGGATGAAAGGAGACTCAGGAGCAATGTTTGGAAGAGGAACAGAAGTGGGAACAAATCTCAAGCGGTTTACGGATAGCGAGGAACACCGTGAACACGTTTTAGCATTTGCAATTTAATGCATGTGCACATTGTTTGTGAGAATCTCATATTTTGGTTGCATTTTTCAATCCTTATTTCACTGATAACTATCGAGCTCTTTCACCAAAGTAGAAACCGTTTCAGGTTATCAACTGTCAAAGCGACATGCAACGTTCCTATTTAAACAAATCCATTCACTATTCCTAACTTTGCAAGATATGATTACTGAGGTTTCCAGTTAGGCGTTCAATTATTTCACCAGTTGTTACACAAGAATGGCAAAACGGCAATATTTTGTATCCAGCTTTGATCTATCTAATATATCTAATCACTTAAATTATTGAAAATAAACAGAAAGTATGAGTAATCGTCCAACTTTAACCAATTATTTCTTACAATTTCTAGACAAATATCCACTTTGTTTTTTTCACTTTTTTATAATGTTGCTTCATATTAAAAATAAAAAAATTCCAAACAAATGTTCCCGTATTAAAAAATATATTTAAAAAAATCTCTCACCATTAATATACCGAGATGGTAGAAGCAGCCTCGTATGGAAGTTAGAGGGAATTCTCAATCTCCATGGAATGTGGAATAACCTCTGATTAAAACAAAATAAATAAATGGGTTTGAATATTCTAGCAAGGAAGATTGTTCTACGGGCTGTTTCTTCGGTTTCAATGTTCTGATGAAGAGAGTTAGTGAGGGATAATTGGAAAGTTGCAGCGCGCTGTTTCTGCAAGAGTTGGGTCGAGCCGGATCCACCGCAATGTCAAGACCCGTAGTCTGATCTGAACAATCGCTCACACACACACTCTCGTTGCGCAGCGCCTTCCCGACTATCTGCACTTATTACTGGGCGCGAACAAGCTACAGAAAACTTACTTTGAAATCGTTATAAGACATACCGATCCAAAAGTTTGTTTTTTTAAAGACACAAGAAAAGGCAATAATTAACACTCGGCAGAGCAACAATTAAAAAGAGTTTCCGATTGAAAATCAGCTAAATATTTTTTTTTTTTAAAGCGAAAGATTTCGTGTTCCGAACAGAAACGCTTCTCACAAAAGGACTGCTTATTTTGTACAGCGCAATTTCCTCTCAAATTAACTCGAGGCTGAGGGCAGCGCAGGTGCATACAGAGACTCTCCAGTAAACCAGGTTAGATGTCCCTTCACCTCCCCCCACTTTCTCCTGAGATTCATCTCTGCTTCCCATTCTTATATTCTTCTCTATTTCCATCACCATCGTCCTTTCTCGTCTATTCTGTTCTCCCTCTCTTTCTCTCTCTCTCTCATTTCAAACGCCGGTCGTTACTTTTGTCCCCCCCTCTCCCACATTTGCTTTCTTCAAACTTCACCCCATTTCCCCTCACGCTCTCACACGGGACCCCCCCCCCCCCCCCCCCCTCTGCCTACACCCCCAGCAAAATGTCGGAATTGTTCATGTTTAAAATAAAATACTTTGCAGGAAGCTAAAGACTGCAGTGGCTGCTATCTAACGTTCCCAAGTTTCCGAGATCACCAACGCATGACATGACTTCTGTCTGCCGTTAAGTGCAACACTGACAGTGACGGGGTGCGCAGGGTACAACTCTTGTGGAAAATGTACTGCCCGCAAACTGCCGAGTATTGTTTAAAAAAAACCACATCAAACCACTGTGTCGAGTTCTATTCACAGTCGTGATGGCAAGCCCGCATCTCACCTTCTGCGCCTTGTTTTGTGAAACTCAAATCTGAAGCGGCCGCGACCAATTATAGCTACAAATCCCTGCACACACACACACACACACACACACACACACACACACACACACACACACACACACACACACACACACACACACAGAGACAGACAGTGATCAGGCGGAGTTGCGTTATATTTTGGTGAGTCTCGGAACCTCGGAAGGAATCGAGGGGCAGTTGAGATCAGGACTTGGAACGAGTTTTCAACTTGTTAGTAAATACACGGAAAAATACAGAAACAAAACCGTCCAATTTGCAACAGGATAACCCAATTGAAAAATACATGTATTCCTGCTTCGATCGCAGGCAGAATATTAGTTCAGTTCCATGGGATCTCTTGGTCAGATAGCTCTGCATCGTTCCCAAATTATCTGTGTCATGTTCAGCCAAGCGGACACTGCGCTTGGTCCTGGTATAATTCAATATTGGCGTGTTTTTGTTTTGGTTTATCTTCTTTAATTGTGTCTCGACATTAAAACGAAAGAAGCGTTCCTGCCTCTCCACATCTCGCCTCGCAGTGAACAAGTGACGGCCCACTCGGGCTCGGATAGAACTCCACTGCGAGATGCCACCCGGGTCATCGAGGAAGGAGATTACTACACTTGGAATGTGAGATTTAATGAAGAAATTAACATGAGAGAGAGGCACGATTTAACTAAAGGATGCCGCAAACAGACACGGGCAACTGTATGTGGAATCGGTGCGAATTCCGGGACTGACGGTACCTCTGTTAAACCGTGGTAATATTCACCAGACCGGCCCGGCCATTATGTACAATAATCGCACATTCCCAATTAGTCTCATTACCGCGTTCAGACTTCAAATTACACAGCCTCCAATCGGTTCGAAAATAACAAACTTTAAACCTGGTGGAAACATTTGGGGGTGAGCGCGCAGAATGGAAAGAAGCTGGGCGGGTAGTGTGGGCACGTAAATAGTTTGAAATCGGCTGCGGTTGCCACCACTTAATGGTCAACACACAATGGGTCCGGGGACAGGCTGACTCCGACCCTTTCCATTCATGCAGGCTTCACATCCCCCGGTGGACGGTTCCTCCTTGCAACAAACTCTCTCCGAGGAAGAAATGATCAGTTCCTCCCAGGGATTCAACCCGTCTCGGTAGCGGCCGATTCTCGTCTCTCACTCCAACGCCTTCTCCCTAAAGTTTACACAGACTGCGTCTTAGAAATGATTGCTTGGGATTTACAAACACGGGGCTCAACTTGGATCATTTTCCTCAGTCACAAAACCTGGCGGAGGGCAAGAAGGGAGAGAGTGTGGAGTTGGTGTTGGGGAGAGCGCGGGGATGGATGAGAGAGGGTCGGGGGCGAAGCTGCATCTGCCCGCCAGCGTGTGACTGGTCCCGGCTTCGCTCACGCTGGGGAGATCTCAGAGGCTGTGCAGTTTCAACGATTACTACCATGTGTCAAGGGCTAGTGTTAATCTGGGCGAGAGCTCGTAATCTCTCCCCTGACCCCTCTCGAACAGCCACCACCGGCAGCCAACTCTACAGCCACGCCATTCCCCTGCAAGTGTTGCATCTCGTCGTTCGCGACAAATCTCCCGCCGGCCTCTGAACCGGACAAATAATGATTTCCCGGGCGGGATTGCTCCAGCCCCGAGTTGCCGCGTTAGAGTAACGTGGGCGATTACAGGAGGCGGGCGGGCGGTTAGTCTCGGCCCGGGACTGGAGCTTTCGATTACATCGAGGCCAATCGATTTCAAAACTGAACTCAAAGTGAAAGAATCCAGACTAGAAAGTTCAAGAACAGAGTCCGAAATGTTGGCCGTTAAAATGTTTCCGCCGCCGCTTTTGTGCCGAACGTGTAGCAGTTGTATCGTCTTTTGACGGAAAAGGAACTCGATTAGGACAGAGCAAAGGGGAACCAGGTGGCTTGGCTTTGAGTGTAGACTGGTGGCGGGCGCTGGTGTGAGGGCGAGTGGAGGGGGTGTTGCAGTTCAGGGCTCCGTGGGCAGGCAGGCAGACAGACAGTCTGGACCCTTCACTGACCGCCGACACCCGCCAACGAAGCGAGCAACAGCGAGCGGCCCCAGAACGAATCTCCCTCTCTATCTGCAAACAGGACTCTCTCTTCAGGGAAGCCCCGGCGGGGAGACGCGGCGAGGAGCTGGAGCAGATGGAAGCGGCGAGTGGGGTCACTGGGTGACGGGACTGCCCCATCTCCCGGTGCCGAGAGCGGCCGCTAGATCGCCGGGAGACAAAGATACCAACTCCGGGCCGCGAACCCAAACTGCGTCCGCTGCTTCATCCGCCGACCCCTGCCCGCTCTCACTCCACTGACCCTGGCAATTACTTGACCATCCAAGCCCCACCTAACACTCGCACCACCAACACCGCCTTGCTCTCCGAAAGCCAGCCCGCGTGGGGGAATCCTCCACCTCGCCACATGCCCCATTTTGACCGGGACTCAGTCTGCAGGCTGAGCTTACGAATTTAAGCAGCGCCGAGTTCTCCCAACCGAAAGCATGGTTTCACAGACCCAGTCCGAACACTTAAATCCGGCCAAACTCAGGCGGCTGCCAAGCACCCAGCCAAGTCAGGACGCCGGGGTTTGGATACAAGAGACACAACAGATACAACGACACCCTGCTCACTCAACAGCTGACCACAACGGCCGATAAAACCACCTAATTAACCCGAGACAAAACGGGGCCCGAAACAGGTTTAATCTCTTCCTTTTCAAATATCTCCCGTACACAACCAACTTTCAAAGAAAGCCCCCGCCTCCACTTTCACATTGTAAAGCCCAAAGCCTTTCAAAGTTCCGATCGATCCGCTCGGCGGAACTTCTCCAATCTCCCAGCTCCGACACAAGTAGAAAACTTTCAACAGCGCTTGGAAGCATCGCCTCTGCTCGTTACATTACACAGTGACACGTCCCTTTCATATATTAAAAACACACAGGAACGAATGCTCTTTCTCTCCCCCCCAACCCCCCCTCCCTCCCTCCCAAGAAAAAAAACAGAACGTTAAATGTGCAAAACTTTTAAGTGGGACAAGTTTAGTAGCAGCAAGGCGCACCCATAAATGTGGGGGTAAGTCGGAGATGCGAACCACTAACCTGCGGCCGGCTCCCTCTGTCTCTCCCTTTCACTGCCACAGGATCATGAGGTGTTCGCGACTCGATGGGAGAATGTTGAGGAACCCACAGATGCCCTCTCGGAAAAGTAGCTTCCAGCCGCCTCTCTCTCTCTCTCTCTCTCTCTCTGTTTGTGCCGGGATTGTGTGATGCAATTCTCTTCCTATATTATATATTTTCTTTCCACTCTTTTCAGCATGCTCCTGGGACGATTGGGTTGCATTGTTTTTTTAGGAGATCTGCTCTGCTCTGCTCTCTCTCTCTCTCTCTCTCCCTCTCTCTGTGGCTGAGAGAGCGACTGTAATCTCAACCGCCGCTCGGAGTACTCAGGCGACAAGCCGCACGGTTGTGAGCCGCATCCCCGTGCACACCGACCCACACACACACACACACACCCACACACACCCGCCGACACGAGCAGCCTTTACTCTCAGGGTCTGAACTGCACACACAGGCAACGTGAGGGTGAGCGAAGCCCTCGCCAGCACCGTAATCTACCTAAAGCAGGTGCTGCCCAATTTCCCTCGCAGCCACCCCGCTCTGTCGGAGTGTCGCAACGGCTAAGGTGACATTGCCACCCACCCACTAACTAGTTGTGTTTTTGGGTGTGAAAGTGAAACGAGAGCTGTTAAATGATTTATAAAGGGCCCGCTTAAAGTGAAACTATCTTAACGTATAAAATAGGCACCTGCAGCCCATTTTACGTTGAATTTCTCCCCTATACTCTGATTTGGATGAAAGTTCCCTGGGTCTGGTCATAGAAGCATAGAAACAGACAATAGGTGCAGGAGTAGGCCATTCGGCCCTTTGAGCCAGCACCGCTATTCAATATGATCATGGCCGATCGTCCAAAATCAGTATCCTGTTCCTGCTTTCTCCCCATATCCCTTGATTCTGTTATCCCTAAGAGCTAAATCTAACTCTCTCTTGGAAACAACCAGTGAATTGTCCTCCATTGCATTCTGTGGCAGAGAATTCCACATTTACAACTCTGGGTGAAAACGTTTTTCCTCATCTCAGCCTACCTCTTATTCTTACACTGTGACCCCTGGTTCTGGACTCCCCCAACATCGGGAACATTTTTCCTGCATCTAGCCTGTCCAATCCCTTAAGAATTTTATACATTTCTATAAGATTCCCTCTCATCCTTCTAAATTCCAGTGAATACAAGCTCAGTCAATCCAATCTTTCATCATCTGCCAGTCCAGTCATCCCGGATTATGGTCCACTCTCCCTCATTCTCCCTGCAAACACACCCTTCACTGCTCAAGGGGCCCATATCCTATCCCCCTGTCCCACCGAAACACTCATGGATTGTTAATCTTAGACTGATTAAGGTGTACAACAGGCCCTTTGGCCCTCCTTGCCCATGCTGACCAGGTTGGCATTGCTGGCGAGCCCCATTCACCTTCTTTGGCCTGTAACCCTTCCTATCCATCCATATATCTGTCCAAATCTCTTTCAAAAGTCGTAATTGCATCCGCTTCTATAGCTTCCTCGTTCCAGGACTACTCTGAGTGAAGATAGCCATAGGTCTCTTTTAAATTCTCCCCCCTCTCACCTTAACCCTATGCCCTCTAGTTTTAGAATCCTCTATCCTGGTAAAAAGACTATGAGTATTTGCTTTATCCATGATCCTGTACACCTCAATCGGGTCACCCTTCAACCTCCTACAATCCCAACCGATCCAACCTCTCCCAATAACTCAAGCCCAGGTAATATTATGATGAATCTCTTGTGCATTCTTTCTAACTTAATGGAATCCTTCCTCAAGCAGGATGACCAGAACTGTACGCTGTACACAAAGTGTGCTCTCACCAATGACGTGTACAGCTTTTGTACTCAATACCCACCCCTTGCCCAATGCCCTCTTCACCCTGCCCATCTGATCCGGCTTTAGGAAACCATGCACCTGCACTCCCAGATCTCTCTGTTCTCCAACACTCCTCCATTTACTGATCAAGTCCTGCTTGTGTGGTAGTTACTGCAGAGTATTACTAAGGACGTTCAGCCCATCTATTCCGTACCAGTATTTTGCCCAGGTGAACCTTGGCCTCCTCTCCTCCCTTTCCAGTCAGCAGGCCCCCATTTTCATTTGTTTCTTCCTCATCTCCTTGAGACAGAGACTCACTCCTGTCTCCTCGAGACAGAGACTCACTCCTGTCTTCCCGCTTTTGCTCCCTTGACATTTATACCATACAGGTGTGACCAGCTAGCTTCCCTTACAGATCCATTCTTACTATTATTATTAATTGTTTGTCTTTATTAATCTATTATTAACGTCTCCTCAACAAGAAACCGTGGACCTTCTTTTTCTTTGCAAACTTCCACTCGCTACATTAAGATGGAAAGAGTGCAGAGATGTTGCCAGGACTCGAGGGCCTGAACTATAGGGAGAGATTGGGCAGGCTAGGACTTTATTCCTTGGCGTGCAGGAGACTGAGGGGGATCTTATAGACGTGTACACAATCACGAGGGGAATAGATAGGTTAAATGCACATAATTTTAAGGTGAGATGGGAAAGATTTAATAGGATCCGGAGGGGCAACCTTCTTACCTCAGAGAGTGGTGGGTGTATAGAATGAGCTGCCAGAAGAGGTGTCTGAGGCAGGTACAATGTCATTGTGGATTTCACAGTTCAGGAGTTAACAAATTACACCCATGTTTTATAGGAAGCTCCAAGACTTGATGATAAAATTTACAAGAAGCTCCTCAAGTAACATGTTCAATGGATGTCTCTCGAATATACTGACCTACAGCTAACATATCTGCCCATCACTTAGAACCCTTTGAAATAAAGCTGTCTAGGTTTGTTTTCCCCCCTCAATAGTAGACATGGAGGCAGCTGGATTTTAAGACCATCAGACATTGGAGCAGCATTAAGCCATTCAACCCATCAAGTCACCCACCATTCTTTCACAGCTGGTCTACTTTTCCCTCTCAAGCCCGCACACACTTGGAGGGGTGGTACCAAGTTGTACAAGGATTGACCTAATCAGTGGTGCAGTCTGCATCTGCTTGTGGTGGAGATGAATGACCCAGTTTACGAAATAATGTGTGCACTCACACTCAGAATGGGGAGCAGACTGGACTTGCAGCACCAACTCTGCAGTCCCTTTCTCCCTCTGTATGCAACTTAATTCAGCCCCATTATTATCAGCCCAATAAATATTTATATTTCCTGAACAATGACGCTAGCATATAATGTGGGAGTTGAATATTCAGGAATTTATTGCTGTGTGTGACATACAGTTTACCATGTGAGACATATCACAGGACCATGAATCTGTATTTTACTGATCGCCTGCTATTGTTTCTCAAAAGCTGGGCATTTTGCCATCTCAGCTTTAACAAAACATAGATTACTTTGCAAAAAAAATGCTCACCGCTTTAAAACTGCTGAAATTAAGTTTGGTTAATTAAACAAATATGGAACAGAAATACAGTATAGAAATGGTATCCACGTAATAACTTCCTTCTCTTATTATGCAGTGTCAAGGGAGATGGCTTCCAGTACAGTTGTGTCAGGTCTAGAGTGGGTGATGGGGCCAACGGGGACCCCAGCAATCCCGGCCCTGGTTGGTCAGGGCTGCCTGATGGGACGGGCATGTAGATAGTCTGAGAGGTTGCCGACTCCTTCACCACTTACGACGGTTTCTGTCTGCGAATAACAAATAAACTCTAGGCTGTCAATGTGTAGGCAGGTACTGCAGATGCTGGTTTACATCGAAGATAGACATAAAGTGCTGGAGTAACAGGCAGCATCTCTGGTGAGAAGGAATGGGTGACGTTTCGGGTTGAGACCCTACTTCAGACTGAGAGCCTCAATCTGAAGAAGGGTCTTGACCCAAAACGTTACCCATTCCTTCACTCTAATTTCCCAAAGATCCTTCTCCATTCTGAAGAATCATCAGTCAGTGATTTTCACGAGTTGGTGAGCAGGTTACATTCTTCAAAGAGGCTATGTGTACATGCACACTCCACACAGAGAGCAGCTGAGGTCAGGATCGAACCCAGGTATCATAGTGGACAGTTATATCTGCAAAACACAAAATATAATGAGTGCAGCAAGTGATGTAGAAAACCACAGAAACTAATGACGTTGGCCCTGAAGACCAGTTAGTCAAGGAGGAGGGAGCTACTGGTGACGACGGATGCAAGGAGTGGCCGGGCGAGGAGAGGGACGTCGGTAGGCGGGTGGAGTGAAGCGAGGGTGACAGAGGAGGCCCTGCAGCAGCCTGGGGCTTCCCGGATCAGGACACTTTGGACTTTTGTAAATGGTGTCAAAATATGTTTTTAATGGTGTTTAATGGCCTGATGGCTGTGGGGAAGAAGCTGTTCCTGAACCTGGATGTAACAGATTTCAGGCTCCTGTACCTTCTACCCGATGGTAGCAGAAAGATGAGTGCGTGGCCAGGATGGTGTGGGTCCTTGATGATGTTGGCTGCCTTTTTGAGGCAGCGACAGCGATCCTTTCGATGGTGGGGAGGTCAGAGCCGATGATGGACTGGGCCGTGGTCACAACTTTCTGCATCCTTTTCTGCTCCTGGACCCTCAAATAGAATTTCACTGTGCAGTGCATGTGACAATAAAAAATTATTGAACCATGCTTGGACTCGTTGCCTCTACCCACCTGGTAACCTGTTGGAAAACTGAACACCGTGTGTTTCAGGAGTCCGCTATTGAGTATTTGATCAACTTGATCTAACCATGAGAGCTGGCTGAGAAGTCTTCGGTATTAAGGATCATGGTAGAGGTGAAGATATTGATGGTAGTTGGTTTCCCTTCCACTGATCTGAAGGGTTTACAGAGACAGCACATTGTTCCAGTTCCTGGCTATAGTATGTAGTCAATGTCTCAGCAGGCTAGAGGAGGGCAGGGAGCTGCGATGCTTGTGGACACAAAGAAACTGCAGATGCTGGTTGATGCACATAAGGTCAAAGTGCTGGAGTAATTCAGGCAGCACCTCTGGAGAACATGGATAGGTGACGTTTTGGGTCAAGACCCTTCTTCAGACTTGCTGCCTTGTAGACGTTGATGTCCGTGGCATGTTTGAGGTCTCAATCTGTGGTGTTTGTTCTCACTGAGACAGTGGAAGCTCCCAGTAACACCACTACTGGCTGGAACTGCTCGGGGGCAGTGCAGGAGGATTGTTGAACACTGGGTGTAGGGCCCATTCTATTGCTATGATCATATCAAGCTATTCCTCAACTAGGTCACAACGCAGCACCCTCCACACTGATCAAGTCCAACCGGATGCAGGAGCCAAAGAAATGCCCGACCACTTATGGAGTATGGGGAGGTGAGTACCACAGTGACAAAGTGCTGTCATCAGACAGAGCTCCTTCCTCTATTTCAAAAGGTCCATCTCTGTGTGAGATTGGATAGATTCCAAACACACCATAGCTATCTGTTAATGAAGCATTGCATCTTTGTATGTATTGTGGCTCTGGGGCTGCTGTGTGTACCAACAAGAAGGTACACAAGTAGGTTATTCTGAACAGCAAACTCACGAGGGTGGCAGGCATCCACAGAGATCACCACTTATAGATTCTCCCAAAGAAAATCAACCTTCTGGCTGAGAAAAATGGCCAATTCCTTCAAATAAATAAAAACATCGCAAGTGCTCATTGTTAGACGTTGCACAATCCAGTTTGTATCTTGTGCAGTTATTAACTTTCTCAATTAAAGCAACTCCTGACATCCTCAGCTTTTCCAGGTCACCACATCTACAAACTTTCATTCTGGCCCATGGTCTCTGAATATGTCAGTGTACATCTTCTCCACACTCCAGAGTTTGAATATTTCTGCGCCTCTAATCCTGTCACAGTGTTGATACAACTTCTGAAAGTTGGCAGTATGCTTGAGTTACAAGTGTGAAAGTGGCAATGGTAATCCAAGCTTCTTGTTCTTTCCAAATCAGCTCATGGAGCCTGCCACTGTTGGCCACACCACCCTGCTCCTGACATTCCCTGATGTTATGGAGCTGAATGCAGTTTGCTCCCTTATTTCCCGACTGATATAATCAGGGAAAGCCCAAGCATGGATTTCCCTCTGACCTGCTCCTTTGACTTCCGTGTTATCCCTCAAACACTCCTCGCATTCATAAATACTCCATCCCTTTATCTATCGTAAAGATGGGATCATTCTGTGATCCTTCAAACCCCTATGACGCTCCCCCCCCTTTTCCAAACAAAAAAGCATCACTAGTTCCCCAAATCAGCGGCCAAGGTGCCAAGAACAGGAATTCTTCCCACAAATCTTTTGTCTCTCTTCATTTCTCATTTTTCTTTTAAAAATGCACCATAAAACATGCTCTTCTCTTCACTCCAAACTATCTCCAGGCACAGTGTCCCACTTTTGGCTGAATTAAACTCTCCAAAGATATCATGTGTAAATAGCTCACCCCTCTTTACATAGTGAACCAAGCCTACAAGATCCTCCCATTATATCAGGACCTTCAGTTTAAGACTGACATTCCCCAGACCCTTCACTGCAACACTAACATATCCCTCATTGTAATATTCTCTGATATACTACACCCCCTACTGTAACACTCTGATATTACCCACATTCCTCACTGTAACACCAGCTACACCTCTCACTGTAACACATCCAATACAACCTTCACACTACAACTGTCTTTGACATCAAACACCGTTATTTTATTCGACTCTGATATATTTTTATGACAACCCTGTTATTAACAGGGGAATGCACTGAAGGAAATATATGTGACCTCATCATCACCATGTATTTCACACTTTCTAAAGTGTTGTGTATTGTGATTTGAGGTAATTTAGGGGTTCATTTTCTAGAGCAAAGCTGGAAACAGACACTTACCGCAAGTAGCAAGCGGAAAAACTAACTTCCATCTCTCTGGCACTCATGTACCATACTTGGAGCTTTGTTACTAGGTGTAATACACTCACCGATGGCCCCTGCTACACATCTAGTTTCCTGATGTCCATGTGTTCTTCAGTCTGCTTCACCAGCAGGGAAACCCACAACCAAAGAACAGGGATTTAATGTGTGGGAAGGAACTGCAGATGCTGGTTTAAACCGAAGATGGACACAAAAATCTGGAGTAACTCAGCGGGACAGGCAGCATCTCTCGAGAGGCTACGTTTTGGATTAAGGCCCTTCTTCTTCCTTCTATCCAGAGATGCTGCCTGTTCCGCAGGCTTACTCCGGTATATTGTGTCTAACAGGGACTTAAAGTCAGGGATGCACAACTGGGAGGAAGTTGAGGAATAATTTTACTGCTGCAACCATGATGATGTGGACTGTAGAGGCAGTGAAAATAACAACTTGGAAAAGGGAATGGAACAAACACTTGGAAACATTTGCTGGACATTGTTAAGTGCACAGGAATCAGAGCCGTTTAGAACTGCCAGCAGAGGCAGGACAGGCTCTCCAGCTCACTTCTGTGCTGTGTCATGTGGTGTATGAGTTTATCATTGTAGAGGAATTGAGTGATTATCTCATGATTTGGCAGACACGTAGGGGTTGCACCCATTCATCTCAACCCTGCACTCTTGTTGCAGCAAGACTGAATGGATGAGCTTTCCCTAAAGTTATGCAAACTCACAAAGATGTCGTCAGCCACTAAACAGCAGTAAAGCCACTTGCTGTTTAAATGCTGAGCAAAACACAAAGTGCTGGAGGAACTCAGTGGGTCAGGCAGCGTCTGTGGAGGGAATGGACAGAGATCTTGTGTCTGGCCCCTTCTTCAGACTGATGATACGAGGAACTGCAGATGCTAGAATCTTGAGCAAAACAAAAAAGTTCTGGAGGAACTCAATGAGTTGGGCAGAATCTGTGAAGAGATTGGACAGATGATGTCTTTCATGGGACCCTTGAGACTCAAAAGGTTGTCTGCCTGTCCCATTGAGTTCCTCCAGTTCTTTGCATTCTGCTCAGGATTCCAGTATCTGTGGTCTCCAGTAACTCTGGTTTTTCTGCTGTTTAATACCGATGTGCTTTTGCCCAAAGTATTGATATCTCGCTAGGAAGATTTGTGCAACCATGTGGAAATTAGTTGTACAGACCCAGATCCTGGTGCTGGGCTGGTGCCAAAAGATCCCTGACACAAAGTGGGAAGAGCTAGATAGAGCCCTATTCCATTCTTTGCCCATTCTTCTGAGCTGCTGGAAGACTAGTCAGCTCTTGAGGTGCCAGCAGTGTGATTAAAAGTGTCTTGATCCTACAAACTATGCGTTAGCCACAATATTCACACAAGCAAGAGTGGAACTTCTTGGAGGTTGGGGGTAGAGGTCCACGAGGGGGTGGGGAGGAGGAAATGTGACACAAAAAAGAATGATGCAAGAAATTAGATGAACTTGGGTAGTCAGATGGTTGAAGGAACAGATGCTTTAAGGTCACAAACAGTAAATGCTTTGTTAAACGTATGTAGTTCTTTTACTCTCACGCAATTCAAATAAAGAGCTGGTTTGTCTAAACTGTGCAATCAAAAGATAAAAAAATATATGATAGTTGGAGGGATTGTTGCTGCTTTTGATTATGGAGAATGCTTCTGATATGCTTTTTGCCTCTTCATATGTTTTCTGTTTACTTTGTCTCAATGCATCTGTTCTCAGTGAAAGCTGCATATCTACATTCAGGACAGTATGGTGGGCATGGAGAAGGAAGGAACTCCTGTGGATATTTCTTTGATTTGATACCCATGACCTGATATTCTAGTGAGTCAAACAGATCATTAGTTTCCACTTTGGTTAACCCCCAAGCGTCTTCAGTCTTCTTCCTCCTTCTTCCACAATCACTTGAATCTTCTCCTCTCTCCAATGATTTACCTCTTTCCATGACAAGACCGACCGAGATGCACTGAAGACAGTGGTCAAAGAGGACCTGCTTTCTCCCCAGCTTTGTGATTTTTGAGGTGTTCAATTGAGACGGATGTGGGAAGCTCCTTCTCCACTTTCAGCGGTCATGGGCATAGAATTCCCAGTAGTCAGTTGGAAAATTGCATTTCTTCATGGAAGTGTCCACACGATAATCTCTTCCCATGACAAGACTGTCCAAGGTGCACTGAAGGCAGTAGTGAGCTTCTTCAGCAATGAATACATTCACAAAGGTGGTTCCCAAGACACGAGAATTGATCCTTTATTGTTATTGTAAAATTGGATCCATCAAGCGAACTTGAATGTTGGTTCAAGTGGAATGCATTTTAGAATATTTATCTTGTGCCTTTGATGATGACACTTAAACAGTCTTGGGAAGAATTCAATGCAATTCAATTCAACTTTAATGTCATTGCACAGATACAAGTATGGGTACAACGAAATGCAGTTTAGTGACAGTACGAAGTGATAGCAATATACAGGTAAATACAGATAAATAAATACAGATGTGGAAATCTATCGGTGGGATTCTGAGTTCAGCAGTGCGATGGTGTTATTATAGAAGCTACTCCTCATCCTGCTGGTGCGGGACCTGAGGCTCCTGTACCGCCTCCCCGATGGTAGGAGGGCAAACAGTCCATGGTTAGGGTGGGAGGGGTCCTTGATGATCTTCCCGGCCCGTCTCAGACACCGTTTTCGGTGGAGGGCATCCATGGCAGGGAGCGGGGCACCGATGATGTACTGGGCGGTTTTCACCACCCGTTGTAGTGCCTTCCTGTCTGCTACGGTGCAACTGCTGTACCAGACCGTAAAGCAGGTGGTCAGGATGCTTTCGATGGTACAGCGGTAGAAGTTGGTCAGGATCAGGGGGGACAGGTGGGCTTTTTTGAGCCTCCTCAGGAAGTAAAGGTGCTGCTGCGCCTTTTTGATCAGCTTGGAGGTGTTGAGGGACCAGGACAGATCCTCCGAGATGTGTACCCCGAGGAATTTGTAGTTGGAGACCCGCTCCACCTCAGTCCCGTTTATATGGATGGGGGTGTGTCTGCCCCCTCTGTTCTTCCTGAAGTCGACAATGATTTCCTTTGTCTTCTGGGAGTTGAGGACGAGGTTATTGTTGGCACACCAGGTTGTCAGGTGCTGGACCTCCTCCCTGTAGGCTGACTCGTCGTTGTCACTGATCAGTCCTACCACCGTGGTGTCGTCGGCAAATTTTATGATGGCGTTGGAGCCGTACTTAGGGATGCAGTCATGGGTGAAGAGGGAGTAGAGGAGAGGACTGAGCACACAGCCCTGTGGCACGCCAGTGTTCAGTGTTATAGTGGAGGAGGTGAGGTTGTTGATCCTAACAGACTGGGGTCTGTTAGTGAGGAAATCCAGTATCCAATTGCAGAGGGAAGTGGAGATGCCAAGACCGCTGAGTTTGGTGATCAAGCTAGCGGGTATGACAGTGTTAAAGGCGGAACTGAAGTCGAATGAACAGCAGCCTGATGTAGGTGTTATTGCTGTCCAGGTGGGTCAGGGCAGAGTGTGGGGCCGCCGATATGGCATCCTCTGTTGACCTATTGGTCCGGTAGGCAAACTGATGGGGGTCCAGTGTGGGGGGGAGGCTGGCTTTGAGGTGAGCCAAGATCAGCCGCTCGAAGCACTTGGCGATGACAGGGGTGAGTGCCACTGGCCGGAAATCGTTGAGACTCCCTGTCGCTGATTGTTTGGGCACTGGCACAATGGTAGATGTCTTGAGGCAAGTGGGGACGTCACCCTGGGCCAGTGACAGATTGAAAATGTCAGTGAGGACCAGGGATAGTTGTCCAGCACATGCCCTGAGCACCCGCCCGGGATGCCATCGGGGCCGGCAGCTTTGTGCTCATTCACCTTGCTCAGTGCATCTTGTACAGCAGAGGTGGAGAGACTGAGGGGTTGTTCATGCGGGGGTGGAGCAACTTTGATGGCTGGAGTTTTGTTGTCCCGGTCGAAGCGGGCGTAGAAATGGTTTAGCTCGTCAGGAAGGGAGGCACTGTCTGGGGGGTAGGTGTTGACTTTATGGTAATCGGCAATGGATTTTATTCCTTGCCACATGCGCCTGGGGTCAGAGTTGTTTCGGAAATGCTCCTCGATCCACCGTTTGTGATTGAGTTTAGCATTCCTAATTCCCTTTTTCAGATTGGCCCTGGATGAGCTGTATCCCTCAGCATCGCCAGATTTAAAAGCGGCGTCGCGAGCCTTCAGCAGGAGTCTGACCTCCCTGCTCATCCACGGCTTCTGGTTAGGGTAGGTCTTTATCTCTTTGTGGGTAGTGACATTGTCCGTGCAGAATTTTATATAGCTTTTATAAGAAGCAAAGATTGCAGCTAATTTGTGCACAAGTAGCCCCCCAAAAGGTCCATGTATTTGTTAAATAGTTAATATTAAACAGGGCACCTTAGAGAATGTATTGGTACATCCTGAACATAGCACATAGAACATTCAACAACTGAACGTGTTTTACTGCAAAATGATGCATGACCGAGAAAACAGAAAGGAATAGGAACCATGCAGAAATAGGCAGCTGTAGTCAGTTGTTGGATTTATCTGGGATTAATTACTATCTTAAATGTATTTGTGTGTTAAATCTCATCTTGTGCCTGCCATATTGACAAGAGAAGCAGGTTAGTTACCAGAGACCAGGTGTGAATTCAGAAAATGTATGCATGAGAATGCAAGAATGTGTGAAATGACAGGGAGGGTGTTTCCTACACAGCTTGGGAACTGATTATGTTTGCAGAGCATCCTAGAAACATAGAAACATAGAAAATAGGTGGCGGAGTAGGCCAATCGGCCCTTCGAACCAGCACCGCCATTCAATGTGATCATGGCTGATCATCCAAAATCAGTACCCTGTTCTGGCTTTTTCTGGCTTTAGCTAAATCTAACTCTCTCTTGAAAATATTGGAGACATCTTCAGGCTAAATATCTTCCTATGCACATCAACCTCTTCACACTTTACATTGAAGATTTTTGCCATTGATTTTGATAGCTGAGAGGAATAACAGGAGTTCAGAGTGTCTTCCTATCACCCTGTCGAATATCTCTGTGATAGAACTTTCTTGGGGACAAGGTTTTACCAGCATAAAAATCACTGCATCATTCCAAAGGAAACATGGTCTTGGGTCAGAGATGGTCCTTGTGCTCTGCAGTGCCATCTAAAGCAGATCAAGTCAAGAGTGTTTTATTGTCATATGTCCCAGACTGAACAATGAACTTACTAAACCATCATCCTCAGGCATAGAAAGAACCAACGAGGACTAAAAACGGGAACTCGCACTGATGCTGAGGCACCCCAGAAGTACAGAATTAATGGTTTTCACCAGAAAAGGTGGTGCTTCCAAAGTGATGACATTGGATAGATTAATGAAATTCTAAATCTACAAAAAACTGATAGTGTGGAGACAATAGACGTTAGGAAAAATCGGCTGAATTTAAATTAAGTTACCAGGACCAGTGAATGTTCGTCATGATTTTGAGGGCGATGCTGAAAGAAAGCACAGTAGCACTGACGGTAATCTTTCAATTCTCTGCGGAATGGGGGGAGGTGGGGGGGGGGGGGGTTGCATGCCAGGTGACCGCTCAGTGTCAAGTGTTACTCCATCATATAAAAAGGGGAGCAAGAATGAACAAATTCCATCCATCATTTAAAACCCGTGGTGGGAAGAGCCCACAAGCATTGACCTGGGACTGGATTGCAAATTGCTTCCAGGGACAAAAGGAATGTTTGCAGAGCTTTCGTTGAAAACTTGGTCAAAGAGGTGATTATTTTAAGGAGGTTTCAAAAGTGAGGATGACGGCAGATAGGGTGAAAGATGTTTGGAGGGACCTCCAACCCCACTCCATGACGCGGTAGAAGTTGACTTTGGGCAACAATATTTGGACAACGGCCAACATGAGGTCCATGTTACATCTCACCTCATTCCTCCTTCTGCAGAAATCTACACAGAAGCTTTCTTCACAAGACCAACAGGTTGAGAATATTTTAGAATGCACAAGACACATGGAAGAAACGGTTTAATGAACCTTGCACTAAATGTTATTCCCTTATCATGTATCTGTACACTGTGAATGGCTCGATTGTAATCATGTATTGTCTCTTCACGGTACCTCGATGCATGTGACAAGAAACTAAACTGAACAGACAATATTTTCTTGGTCAACAATCGGTCTCCTGGAAACTTAGCCGTGTAGAGCCATCAGTTATCAGGATAGTTACTGAAACAAATTAGAACATTTCATAGGGAAAACTTCCACTGGCATGACATCAGCATGAAAATATTGGTACTAGTTAGATTTTATTCCTGAAGTCAGTTCCACTGTTTCTATGGGTGCTCTAATGCATTGTGATAGTGACTGGCCTGGTATACAAAGATGATAGACACAAAATGCTGGAGTAACTCAGCGGGACAGGCAGCATCTCTGGTGAGAAGAAATGGGTGAGGTTTTGGGTTGAGACCCTCCTTTACAAAGACGCTTGTTTGAATCCCACCACAATAGTTGTAGAATCCAATCAGTCAAAAATCATAGGATAAAAATTTGACCAAAGAACAATTGAAACTGCCCCTGGATCATGACTTGCTTTCAGGGTTGAAAGTCTGTCATCCCCATGTAGTCTAGGCCCATAGCCTCCACTGTGGTTGACTTTTAAATGCCCTCTGAAATGGTAAGCCTCCCAGTTCAAGGGGCAATTAAGGATGGGTAGAATGCTGACTTTGCCATTGATACGATTAATAAGGGAACATTAATCTGGACTTAGTGATGGTGATATGCCTGCAGCTGGTTAGTATAAAAGTACAATAACAAAGGGTTCCCCTCACTATTCTCATTCTGCTGCAAGCACCAACGATATTTCAGCCTGAATATTTTAACCAAATGCACGATGTTGAGTGAAATTACCGTCGAATCATATAGCAGCTGGAAACCTGAGATCCTGTTCCCAAAGGGAGCCAGTCGTCAACTCTGACAGGTTTATGGAGAAGAAGTTTGTTATTGCAAATCTGACTGAACTGTAGATATGTTCAAAGTTTCAAAAAAATTTCCATGTAAATTGAGTCAATGGAAAAGCAGCTGAGTCCAAATGGACTTATATGGAAATAATGGCTGGATTCCCAACCATACTCCTGTTAAAAAAAAAAATCACTGGCAGAAAATCCAAAGATGCTGCTTTAAAACATTGGAAAGCTGTTCAAGTGTTATCACATGGAAACAATGACACGATGGTGAAGGGTAGATGTATGGAGGTCTCAGCAAGGATCTCAGAAGTTGTTGCAGAGCTACCTTGTCATGTCCCTTTCCAAGCTTCTGAAGTCTAGAAATTTCAATTTGATTTGATATTTGATTTTATTACTTGTCATTCGAACCTCAGAGAGGCTCGAACAAAACTCCGTTTCTACAAGCCATACAAACAGAACAATTCATAAAAAAAACACACAAACAATTCAATTCACACAAACATCCATCACAGTGAATCTGCTCCTCACTGTGATGGAAGGCAAAGGTCTTCTCTCTCCCCCGCACCATCTCTCTCCCAATGTCGAAGCCCCAGGCGGGCGGTGTTAAGTCCCACGGACATTGAGGCCGCGCCGGGTGATGTACGGCCCCACTCTAGGCCCAAAGTCACAAAGCTGGAGCCCCCGGCGGATGCTGGAATGTCCCGTGGCGATTAAAGCCGCGCCGGGCGATGTACAGCCTCGTTCCAACCCCGCGACACGGGCTGGAGAAGTTGTGCTGCAGGAGCTCCGGAGTCGGGCCGCAGCTGGAGCTGGAGCAACGGAGTCGGGCCACAGCTGGAGCTGGAGCAATGGAGTCGGCCACAGCTGGAGCTCCGGAGTCGGGCCGCAGCGGCGAGCCACCACTGCTCCCCACGCTCCGAGGCCGGCCAGCTCCACGATGGTAAGTCCGCAGCTCTGCAGGCTCCGTGACTGGAGCCCCCAGGTCGTCCCGGTCGGAGGCCGCTCCACGGTGCTAGGCCCCAACGACAACGGAGACCCGACAGGGAAAAAGTCGGGTCTCCCGGGCAGGGAAGAGATTTTAAAGGTTTCCCCCTCCCCTCCCCCCACATATACACAGTTAGAAACAATACAAAAAAAACACAAACTACATTTAACTGGACAAAAAATAAAAAAAAGACAGGCAGGCTGTCGGGGCCGCTGCAACGCGAGTCGCGCCAGCCCACAATGGGAATAGAGTTATTGCAAAAAAAAATTCAGTCAAATAGACAAAATATTTGAAGGGTGTATAAGAAGGAAGTGCAGATGCTGGTTTACACCGAAGATAGACACAAAATGTTGGAGTAACTCAACGGGTCAGGCAGCATCTCTGGAGAGAAGGAATAATTGATGTTTCAGATCAAGGCACTTCATCAGATTGCTGACATGAGGCTCTCAAAGTGTCTGAAGATATTCATAGCAGTAAAGGCTAGGATATTATGTGATTCTATATATTGTCTCATAGTTTCACAGAATGGCAATGCACAGAATGGAGTTGTTTGACTTCCTGCTCAAGAGTCAAGTCCAGAGTGTTTAGGCATATATAAACCAAAACAGAACAATTAATTTCTAATTTGCAGCAGCACAACTGGTTTGTAAACACACTCAATAGATAATAGAATGAAAAAGTGAAAAGCTCAAGAATAAAATAAATGCAATAAACAAAACGGACCCCAAAGTCCCAAGTGCAAGCAAAGCAGTTTGCAGTTCAGAGTTTCGTTGGAATGTTTAGTGTTCAAAAGCCTGAACCTACTTTTATGATGGCAGCAATGAAATGAGAGGATTGGCAGGGTGGTGTGTGTCCTTGATGATGCTGCTTACCTTTATGTGCCATGCCCTCTCTCGTTCCCCGCGATGGACCGAGCAGCATTCATTGCTAGTTCATTGGAAGAACTATTTAATTAGTCCCAATCCCTGCCCTTCCTTCACACCCCCATCATTTAATTTCCTTCAGGAATGTATCCATTTATTTTTCAATGTTACAACTGACTCTGCCTTTGCCTTCCAAATCACAGATCATTGCAGGATACCCTCCCTCACACCAACATTCATTTGCCATTCATCATCAGTTGGTTCTGCTGCTGCTGACCCTCTGTTAATGGAAGTGGTTTCGCTTAATTCCTCAGCATTCTGTACGAAGAAAAAAGATGGGTGACTTTTCCGATTGGAACCCTTGTTTCAGATCCGAAACACCATCCATCCCCTTTTCGCCAGAGATGCCGCCTGACCCGCTGAGTTTCTCCAGCACAGTGTGTCTATCTTCGGTTTGGACCAGTATCGGTAGTCCTTTTATGCACAACACTCTGTATGATTTTGGCGATCTATCAAATCTTACCTCAGAGTTTATGATCAAAAGTTCTGGAGAGGCGAGAAGTCTGAAATAAAAAACACACAGAAAATGCTGGAAATACTCAGCAGGTCGGGCAGCATATGTGGAAAGAGAATCAGAGAAAACATTTCAACTCAAAGACCACTTAATCAGAAGGAAAATGGGAGGGTTCTGATGTAAGGACTTTAATAGTAAGATTAAACGAGAACTTACCAAGTGACTTTGTGAAGATTTCAAAGCTCTGTGATTTCACGCCCTGGACAACGTCCATGCTATCACACTGCCGCAATACTGATGGAGGAAGGTAGTTAATGCATTCCAGACTGAACAGGCTGAAAAATAATGCACAGTTATTAACACAAATAATACCAAAGCAAAAGACCCCTAATTCGGGGACAAATCAGTCACGGAGCGGCTCCCAGCACGGCTTCCGCGAACGTTGCGGGGGCAACCAGCGGCTTATTGTAGAACCGCTGGAAGGTTGCTTCACTAGCCCAGCCCGCGGTGGCGAGGATGTGGTCCATAGGCACCTCCATGGCCCTCGCCGCTGATGTGGATGCAGCCCTGGTAGAGGGAGATTTTAAAATGTTAGTAGCTACTCCTGCTGCACCCAACACCGCCCTGAGCCACCTTGCGATAGCCTGCACAGTCACCCGGTGATGTGGAGATTTGTGGCTGATGAGGAGCCCCTGCTCCATCTTCCGGATGGTTCGTGTAGTGCAGATGTAGAGGCGGAGATGGGTGACGATGCAGAGGGTGGCATCAGTGGGGTACGCATGAAACTCCAACTGCAGCCCATGAGCCCCAATAGGTCCTGGACAAAGAAAATCACCTGTGTAGGGGTGGAGACCATGCTATCCAGCCGCAGCTTCTGTAATGCCTGGACTCGTTGAGCTGTAGTCAGTGCCATCAGCATCACCACTTTGAGGGTGAGCTTTCTGAGTGGTAACTCTGTCATAGGAGACCAGCTCCTCAGTAGGGTCAGAACGATCCCTACGTCCCAGGTGATGTTGTATCTGGGCCGTGGAGGGTTGGTGTTAAACACTCCCCTCATAAATTTAGACACCAGGTGGTTGGAGCATATACCTATGTCCAGGTATGAGGACAGTGCACTCCTGGCGCTGTTGATGGCACTGTAGCTAAGGCCCGCATCGTAATGAACGCCCGCTAGGAATTCCAGGACATCAGGGATTGTAGCCGAGCTGTAGGTCGTGTTGCTACAGGAGCAGAATGCCTCCCACTTCCTGACCTGGGTGAGGTACTGCCTCCTGGTTGATGCTCGGCAGGACGCTGAGATGAGGTCCATGTGATATGCCGGCCTTGACGAGCGGCCTCTTTAGAACCTGCAGGCCAACATGTTTAGGTGACCAAGGCACGGGTGACTGTCCCCCGTAATGGGGTTAGTAATCAGCTTAATCCACGGACGCTTCAAAATTTTGATGACCATCGGGTACCATGGCTGCGTAGGCCAGTCGGGTATGATCAAAATGCCAGTTGCAGAATCCAGTTGAATTTTCTGCAATACCCGACTGATGAGGCAGAATGGGGGAAATGCGTAGCAAAACCATTTCCCCCAATGGAGAGAAAAAAATACTGCCCCAGGGTCTGGTTCCCAAGACACATACGTTGGTATCTGACAGTTCAACCTGGACGCAAAGAGGTCAATATCTGGTGTGCCATAGTGAGCTATAATTTCAGCAAAACTTTGGGGATTCAACATCCACTCGATGTTATCATTGAACACTCGTGACCTGGTGTCCGCCACTGTATTGAGCTTCCCTGGCAAATAGGTCGCTGTGATCCAAATATTTCTCTCAATGCACCAGATTGTATTTGCCAATTCGTCACAAGATAACGTCCTGATACCACCCATATGATTGATATAAGCCACCACCGTTGTGTTATCTATTTGGAGGCGTACATGTAAGTCCCGTGAGTTAGTACAGTAAGCCCGCAGTCCATGGAAAGCCCCTAACATCTCCAGATAAGTTATCCCTTGTGTCTGGAGGAGATAGACTCGTGAGGGTCCCATCTGCCACCACAACTGGACATGGTGGCAGTTGCACCCCAACCTTGTGCGCTTGCGTCAGTCTGTAGCACGACAGATGGGTTGCTAACAATGATGGGTCTGTGACACTCACTAATATTGTCAATCCACCATTGTAGCTCAGCTCTAGCCTGATGTGGCAACCATATTGGTCAATCAAAGTGCCCAGCATTTGCTTTTAATGCTGCGATCTTTGCTCTTTGTAAATTTTGGTAATGTAACGGTGCGAATTGCGCTGCTGAGAATGTAGCTACCAATTTCCCAATTACCTTTGCCGTTTGTCGGATAGTCGGAACCCTGGCGCAAGCAAGGCTGTAGCACGCTTCTTTTATGGCTATAGCTTTGTTGGTCGGGATAGTGAACATCATTAAGGTTGTGTCAAGGGTGAAACCCAGGTAATCCATAACTTGAGAGGGGTGCAGTTTGGATTTGTCTGGATGGGTTACAAACCCTAACGTCTCGAATAAAGATTTGGTTGCTGTAACTGCCAGCGTAGCTAATTGGAGGGTCGGATCCACGATAAGGATATCGTCTAAATATGCCATGACGATATAATTTTGTTGTTGGAGGAGTGGCAATATGGGTTTTACTAATTTGATAAATAGTCTGGGGGCTGTGGTTAACCCATTGGGTAATGCTTTGTATTGTCACAACTGTCCCTTCCAGACAAATTTCAGGAACTTCCTGTGCGATTCTGTGATGGGTACTGTATAGTATGCATCTTTTAAATCGATGCAAGCCATAAAGTACCCTGGATAAAGCATCTGCTTAGCTGTTTCGAAGGTATCCATTTTAAAATGGGTATATTGTACAAAAGTGTTCAACTCGGTTAGGTCTATGATAATCCGACACCCCCCATCTTTTTTGGTTTTTGTGAAGATGTTGGACACAAACTCAAGGGATTCGTGCGTCGTTTTGCCAATCACCCCTTTGGCTGCTAGCCATAAGATTTCAGCATGTCCCGCCTTTATTTCATTCGGAGAGAGCGTAAAAAGTCGCTGAGTTGCATGCTGTGTGGGGGGAAGTTGACCATCAATAAATTCTATGACATAACCGTGAACACTTTGTAGAATAAACGTGTCTGTGGTGATTGCATCCCAAGCACCACGAAATGCCCGCAACCGTCCCCCGACTTGTGCGGGTAGAAGTGCTACTGCCTTAGAGGAACCAGACCCCCTTACCTCCATGGATAACGACGGGTCCTGGCGTATGGCGTTTTGGGGGGACGTTGCGGTGCTTGTCGTGGCGGTGGCCGCATCTTCCATGCGGGCCTCTGCAGGCCTTGCCCTAAAAAAGGCCGCTGCGGTTGGGGAATTGGAGGAGGTTAGGTCCTTGGTGTCCTATCCGGCTGGCGCGGCTTCCAAGTAGTATATGGTTGTTGGCGGTGATATGGGTGAACTTTAGCCGGGGGAGGTTTCATAAGGCCCACGGTCTTGGCCTCCTCATCTAGTTCCTTCACTTGCTTGGAGAGGTCTTCCCCAAGCAGCTGATGAGGTGGTGGAGTGGTGGAGGGATGGCACAACCCTGCAAATTACAGGTTGAGTGTCGGCCGGATGGAGCTCTTATGAAGGCAGTGAATTTTGAACTGCGCATTGCAGAGACGTGCCAGGGCATCCTGCTGCTCGCTGGGCACATCCTCCCCATCGAGAGTGCTGGCAAATGCTGTAATGCCCGTCGATAGAAGTTTGAGGATGTGCTGTAGGCGGACGTGCTGCATCTTGGTGGTAGTACTCAAAGTCCCCCAAATGTGAGCAGTCCCCATGGGCACAGTGAAAGTGATGCAGTTGTCGGGTGGTTTGAATGCGTCCATGGTGTCAGTGACTACCTGACCCAGAAGCTGGTGAGTGGGCAGATAGTCAATGGTTCCCGCCAGTTTGGGGTGCAGTGGCTCCCCATTGTGGGTAACTGTGGCAAAATGTCCCACGACATCCAGCAGCTCCACACCTAGGACTGGCTCTACGGCCTCCGGCATCCCTGGTTCGTCATCATAGTCAGCATCCAGCAACTTCTGGTACGTCTGGCTGGAGAAGGCGATATGCTGAGCGGTCTCCTGCCGTGGCTTGTGGAGGCCCGAGACTCCCGTTCATCCCGGTCCATATCCTGTCGGACTAGTTGCTCCACCAAGAGCTCCAACCTGGCAATGCGACCGTCCCCGCTACTCGCGGCGGACAAGCCAACTTCCCCAGGCTCTGCAAATTCTCTGGGGCTTCCACCAGTGGACCACACCTCCATAAGATGCAGACTAGGGTCCAAAGGTAGTTTGTTGTGGGCTACCGCCCCTGCAGGCCCATACGACTCCCGCACGGACTTTCCGCTAGTCGGCCTTCGAGCGGACAGTGGCGGCCCACCTGCCTGGTAGGAAGGCAGTGGAGATGAGCCGGCGCCGGTACCTGGTACCTGGCTCCCCGAAGTCCGTGCAGGCTTACCTCCACTATCTTCGTGGAGGCGCATGGCCGGCAGCTGCCAGAGCTAAGCTAACCGACCGGCTACTGCTGCCACCGGCGCCCTGGACCGCAGCCTGACGCGGCGTTATGTCGGCAGCTCCCGCTCCTGCAGGGCTGCTCGACGCAGCAGTAGCTCTGCCAGCCTGCCCTACGGCAGATATCCCCGGCAGCTGTACGTGGCGTGCTGCGGCTGCGGGGCTCCCCTGTAGCGCAGCCGTTCCCCGGCCCGGCCCCCGTGGATCCACAGCAACACGGGGTGATGCCGCTGTCGGTGAGCGAGGCACTTTGCCACGTACCTGTTTGCTCCCCCGCTTCCTGGGGGATGGGGGCACAAAGTCTGGGGCTGGAATTTCCAGCTCCAGTGTGGACATCCATTCGGGAGAGAAGTCGGGTGCTGGTGTAACTGAAGCGCCCGACTTCCGCACATTTACCCCCGGCCGTCCGGATGCTGCCGGAGGTTCTCGCAGCCCCAGGGAAAGTGGCCGCTGGCTTGTCGGCGTCCCGCGGCTCCTGGGAAGCCTTCCTTCCCTTCCCCGTTGCCTTCCATCCTGCAACCATCGAAAGGTTAGTGTACTTACCTTGACTGCACTGTTGAAGGAGCTGTGGAGAGAGCGCACCCCCCCCCCCCCCAGCCTGTCGATAGCAAATGCGTGCAACGATATGTCGCGCATGCGTGCTGGCGGGGTCTTCACGAAGTCACTCACGTGACTCTGAAGTAAAATGGAAAATGTAAACTCTATTTCTCTCTGCACAGATGTTGCCTGACCTCCCGTGTTTTTCTATAATTCTGTTTTTATTTAATTTCTCTGCTCAAAGGAGAACAACTGTACTTTCCACGTGTACTTCATACTACTCTAGTGCCTCAGCTGCACCACCTCTATCTGCCCTAACGTGTGGTACAGAATTATGTACAAGAACGTAACAGATATAATCACTTCATGAAACGTTGCTTCCTGGTGTATTTTTAAAACAGAACCTCTTGGGAAGGAAAAATGTACCATATAACACATCCGGGATTGCAGCACACACAAAACTCACACTCCCTCATCATTCTGCAACAGTCTTGTGTAAGAAGGAACTGCAGATGCTGGAACAATCGAAGGTAGACAAAAATGCTGGAGAAACTCAGCAGGTGAGGCAGCATCTATGGAGGGAAGGAATGGGTGACGTTTCGGGTCGAGACAGGTCTGAAGAAGGGCCTCGACCCGAAACGTCACCCATTCCTTCGCTCCATAGATGCCACCTCACCCGCTGAGTTTCTCCAGCATTTTTGTCCAACTTCTGCAACAGTCTTGGTCTCATTGAAGGCGGTAGAAGCTTCAAAGGAAGATGCATTGAAAGGGGAAGTTGATGGGATGGAAAGAAAGGACAAAGAGATTTCTATCCTTGCTCAGTCAGGTTCAGTGGGAGCTGGAGCAAGGGTGCCGGCAATGCTCAACATGGGATTGAGGGCTCGATTTAAAATCAGGATCACAAAAACTTGGGGGGGATGTCCCCCACCTCTCAAAACATGGGGGGGACGTGTCCCCTTTGGCTCCCCCGGGTTTTCCGCCCCTGCGTTCTCCCCATGACCGCTTTTTTTTCTCTCAGAGATCTTCGGTTTCCTCCCACACTCCAAAGTCATGCAGATAAGTAGATTAATTGGCTTAGTGTGTGTGTAAATTGTCCCTAGTGTGTGTAGGATAGTGTTAATGTGCGGGGATCCCTGGGTGCTGCGAACTCAGTGGGGGAAAGGGCCTGTTTCCGTGCTGTTTCTCTAAAACGAAAAAGCTTTACAAAGTGAATGCACATGCTGACACATGGATCACAGCATGCGACGAGAACAGTACCGTGAGAAATGCTGAATAGTTTGAATGTTCCTGTGATCCTGAGTGGTCAAATTGATAAATCTCATTTGGATTCTTGGAGTTGCTGAGGAAAGAGATGAGGCTGTAGAACCACATGTTGATCAACTACTTCTCAAAACCCGAGGGCAAGCAAGAGGAGAGAGATGGACACAAATGTCAACAGGGAAAGAATACATCTTCTTCTGAGGAAAGGATTCGCGATCAAGGAGCGGCATGGAATTCAACAGGAATTGAAAACCAAAACACCTACCAATTCTGGAAATGAACAGAACATCTGAAGGTCAGGCAGCATCTGTGGAAAGATACCTTCATGTCCTTTATAAATGTTTTATGATTAAATATGTGCGATTTATTTGGTGCTTAATTATTCCAGGCAACGATGCAATTAGAGCTCAGAGAGCTTCAAAACACAAAGCCATTAAACAGCATCATCCATTCCTTCAGCAATCGCAGATGATGGCTGGCATGTTCCTCAACCTAGTTCCCTGGACATAGCAGTGGGAGCAGATGTCCTTGTGTAACATCTCATCCCAGAGAGAGTCTTGCGACAGTGTTGTGCTCCCCAAGTATCGCACTGGACCCAGCCCTTTGTGCTCCAGTATCTGAAGCATATGTTGCGACTAGGATTACATTGGCCCCCAAAGCACTCCATTTGGATGAGCGATCCAAGGGATGCCCCACCTTTCATAAGTCATGGCAATCACGGCCTTAGATTGATGAAGAAACAGTTACCATCGATGCATCTGTGTTCATTGACCCAACAAAACCAATCTCTACTAACAGGGAACTGAACCAAGGAAGATGAGGACACTTTGCCCATGCAGTTGCTCTGAATGGGAACATGTTGCCTGAAAGGGTGGCAGAGGAGGGTTCAAAAGTATCCTTTGAAAAGGATTTGTATGTTCCTGGCAAGGGAATGAAGGAGCTGGATATGTTTTAATCAAGAGCTGTCACAATGGACAGAATGAGCTGTGTTAAATGATATGATTCCACGGGGGGGGGGGGGGGGGATATTTCAATACAAACAACAGAAGCAGGGGGCAACCATTCAGCCCCAACACCATCTCTGCCAGTGAATGAGATCAGGACTGATCTCTTACTCAAGTGCCACTTTCCTGAACAAACTACATTTCCTTTAATTCCCTTAATATTCAAATATCCATCAATCTCTGTCTTGAGACGGCTCAGCCCGAGGCTCCGAGGCCTCTTAGACAGAACAGCAACAATCCATCAGTATGTGGGTGAAGGAAACACTCTCATTTCAGTCCGCAACGCCAGCCCCTTGTTTGGAGTGTGTGACCCTTGGCTTTAAACACCCCAGCCGGTGAAACATCACTGCAGCCACTCTGCCAAGTACCACAAGTACTTTATACGGTCAACAGGACCATCTCTGATTCTCCACAACTCCACAGAGCAGAAGCCTAGTCTGTGCAATCGCCCTTCATAGGGAGGCGTTATCTTGGATGATGAGCCTTGATGACACCTTCCCCAACACAAATATACCCATCCCTAGTAGAGACACAAGCCTGCAGGCATGAGCTCCACAGTTAACTGCACTGTATATGTGTGTGTGTACTTGTGAGTATGTATATATACACACTGAACTTTGGTTTTCTTTCTCATTTATCATATTGTTTACAGCGTACTCTGTTAACATGTCCTGTTGTGCTGCAGTAAGTAGGAATTTCATTATTCTATCTGGGCCACATGACAATAATACACTCTTGACTCTTGATTCTAAATGTCTTGCACCCATTCTTTTTGCAATAAAGGCCAATGCATCAATTGCTTTCCAAAGCACTTTGTAAATATTGTTGAAACAAAGAACTACAGATTCTGGTTTAAAAAAAAGACATGAAGTGCTGGAGTAACAACTCCAGAGCTTGAGCAGGTTAGGACTGTATTCCTTGGAGCACAGGAGGATGAGGGGTGATCTGGTAAAGGTATACAAAATCATCAGGGGAATAGTGGGGTACCGCAATTTTATTTTATCCTTATTTTATCCTTATTTAAAATCCTTATTTTAAGGATAAGGGGGAAGTCTTTTAGGACCGAGATGAGAAAAACATTTTTCACACAGAGAGTGGTGAATCTGTGGAATTCTCTGCCACAGAAGGTAGTTGAGGCCAGTTCATTGGCTACATTTAAGAGGGAGCTAGATGTGGCCCTTGTGGCTAAGGGGATCAGGGGGTATGGAGAGAAGGCAGGTACAGGATACTGAGTTGGATGATCAGCCATCATCATATTGAATGGCAGTGCAGGCTTGAAGGGCCGAATGGCCTACTCCCGCACCTATTTTCTATGTTTCTATGTTTCTACGCAAGGCTCGGTGCTGGGACCGCAGCTATTTACAATATACATTAATAATTTAGATGAAGGAATTAAAAGTAACATTAGCAAATTTGCAGATGACACAACTGTGAAGAGGATGCCTTCGTGTGCAGGGTGACTTCGGCAGGCTGGGTGAGTCGGCATATGCATGGCAGATGCGGTATAATGTCGATAAACATGAGGTTATCCACTTTGGTGGCAAGAACAGGAAGGCAGATTATTATCAGAATGGTAGATACAAAATGCTGGAGTAACTCAGCAGGTCAGGCAGCATCTCTGGAGAGATGGAATGGGTGATGTTTCGGTTCGAGACCCTTCTTCAGACTGATGTCAGGGGTCATTTGAACAAGACCTGGATGTCCTTGTACATCAGTCACTGAAAGTAAGCATGCAGGTACAGCAGGCAGTGAAGAAATCTAATGGCATGTTGGCCTTCATAACGAGAGGAGTTGAGCATAGGAGGAAAGAGGTCCTTCTGCAGTTGTGCAGGCCCTAGTGAGACCACACCTGGTGTATTGTGTGCAGTTTTGGTCTCCTAATTTGCAGAAGGACATTCTTGCTATTGAGGGAGTGCAGCGTAGGTTCACGAGGTTAATTCCCGGGGTGGTGGGACTGTCATATGATGAAAGAATGGAGCGACTGGGCTTGTATTCACTGGAATTTAGAAGAATGAGAGGGGATCTTATAGAAACATTAAAATTATTAAGGGATTAGACATGCTAGATGCAAGAAACATGTTCCTGATGTTGGGGGAGTCCAGAACCAGGGGCCACAATTTTAGAATAAGGAGTCGACTATTTAGAACTGAGATGAGGAAAAGCATTTTCACCCTGAGAGCTGTGATTTTGTGCAATTCTCTGCCTCAGACCGATTCACTGGATGCATTCAAAAGAGAGTTAGAAACAGTAGAGCTGTTAGGGCTAGTGGAATCAATGGATATGGGGAGAAGGCAGGAACGGGGTACTGATGGTGATGCCATGATCACATTGATGAAAGGGCTGAATGTCCTACTCCTGCACCTATTGTTTATGTATCTATGTAATAGATCTGGTAATCGTGCAGAATCATTTGCCCAGAGTAGGGGAATCGAGAGCCAGAGGACATAGGTTTAAGGAATGGGGGGGGGGGGGGGGGGAGGAAGATGTAATAGGAACATGAAGGGTAACTTTATTTTAAATCAAAGGGTGATGGGTGTATAGAATGAGCTGTCGGAGGAAATAGTTGAGGCAGGTACTAACATAACATTTAAGAGACATGTGGACGGGTATATTGATAGGATAGATGTAGAGGGTTATGGCACAAGTGGAAGTAGGTGTCGGGCAGAAGTGTCCATTTCCATACTGGATGACTACAAGTGCCCCAGGTTTCAGCTAAAGGTAGGACGAGGTATGTAGCAGCCTAGCATTAATAATTTCCTTCATTTAAATTGTGATTTTACTTGGAAGGCATATGGCTAGCTATGGGACATCTTGAGATTGTGACCGCAGTAGGTAAATGGAAGTCCTGTTGTTTTGGTCCAGGCTTGCACTGGTAGAACGTCGCAATGCATTCTACAGACAAACCATGGACTTTTATCCCAGACCTGCCAATGTCTGTGCACCAACCTGTCACTGCGACTCATTTCCTTAGCACTAATGGGAGATTTGCCAATGTAAAGATAGTTTTAAAAGATAAATATCTCTTTTAAGAGAAAAGAAAGGGAGGTTATTTGCTGCTTTACCCGAGACATTCTGGCAGAGAGTCAGTAGATTAATAGCATCACCAAAAAAAAAAGTCTGGAGTAAAACAACGGTGCTGGTCTTGTGTGTCACTATTGGAGCTGGCGGCAGATTTAGTCATGCAAGTCACTCAGAGCATCTTAGTCTGAAAAGGGGTCTCGACCCGAAACATCACCTATTCCTTCTCTCCAGAGATGCTGCCTGTCCTGCTGAGTTACTCAAGCATTTTGTGTCCACCTTAGATTTAAACCGGCATCTGCAGTTCTTTCCTACGCATCTTAGTTTTAGTTGATTTAGGAAAGACGGCATGGAAACAGGCCCTTCAGCCCACCAGGTCCGTGCCGACCAGTGATCCCCGCACATTAACTCTATCCTACACACATTAGGGACAATTTTACATTTAACAAGCCAATTTACCTACATACCTGTGCATCGTTGAAGTGTGGGAGGAAACCGAAGATCTTGGAGAAAACCCTTGCAGGTCACGGGGAGAACGTACAAACTCCGTACAGACAGCCCCTGGCAGCAACTCTACCGCTGCGCCACCGTGCCACCCTGCCCCTCTGGAGGGAAAGACATTGAACATTCCGAGCCTGGGACAGTGAAAATTAGTTCCAGAGAATGACCTTCCACTTCATTAAAAAATGCAGGAGGTTCCTACTTTGGTGAAGTTTCAGAAGCTGACACCCAGAGCATCTTTAATGAGTTCTGCCCATTATGGTTCAGTTGCCCAGCTGTTATCAGGCATTGATAGCATCCTCTCACCAACTAGAGAGCGGCCCTGACCTACCATCTACTTCAATAGAGACACGCGGACTATCGTTAATCGGACTTTATCTTGCACTGTGTTATTCACTTTATCCTGCATCTGGACACGCTAGACAGCTTGATTGTAATTATGTATAATCGTTCCGTTGACTGGATCACACAGCTACAGTGGCAGAGCAAGTGCTCACCACCCTCCAGTGTGTTGGAGCAGGAAACCAACAGATCTGCCTTACACATGCTCCTGCCAGCTTTCCTGCTGTATTCCCCCAGAGGTGAGCAGGAGTGGTGACCCCCTTTACCCCCAGCCCCATAGTCATCCACAGTAGGTGATTAACAGTGCAGACGCAAGGAATGGTAGATGACGGAATCATGAGTTCCTGGAGGAACTCAGCAAATCAAGCATCTCCTGGACAGATAATGTTTTGGGTCAACCTGAAGGATTCCAACCTGAAACGTCATCTGTCCATTCCCTCCACAGAGGTTGCCTGACCTGCTGAGTTCCTCCAATATTTTTCATACCCGTAACTATATCAGTCGTGAATATCAGTTCTCTCCCAGATCAGGGTTTGTGTTGATATCTTCATTCAGTACGCTTTGTGTCTTATTCACTCATAGAGTCATAGAGTGATACAGTGTGGAATTAGGCCCTTCAGCCCAACTTGCCCACACCGGCCAACATGTCCCAGCTACACAAGTCCCACCTGCCTGCGTTTGGTCCATACCCCTCCAAACCTGTCCTATCCAGGTACCATGTCCTATGTACCTCCTCGATGTTTGTGCCAATAACATCACCAGCATTCTCTTCTCATCGCTAGTTGAGTGTGTATTTGGTGATGGTGTGTACAACAGAGCTTCTGCAGTGCAGCGGATACTCAGCACCCATGGGGTCATGGCTGGGGTAGTGACAGGACATGGTACATTACTGATGAATGGTGATGCACACACACATTACCTGTGGTAACTGTGTGACACAATAGATTATGGAGCAGATGATCCTCTGATCAAAACTTTCATTGCCTGACACCCATGCGTTGTGAATGTAACTTGCTGTTTATCAGTGGAGCACATCTTCTAGGATGCCTTCACTATCTGAGGGGCTGCAGATGGAATGGGGAGCCCATCATGAACCATGGAGACTGTTCTCTCTAAACTCATGAGCATGTTCATATTGTGATCTTGTTGGCTGGGCCTGCTTTATTACAATATTATAGACAGCTAGTGTATGACACAGCTTCAACATGCGTAAAGCTCAAACATAGCTTCTTGCAAATTAACGAATACTTCTTGCATATGTACGCCGTGATGCCTTTGTGAAGACATGACAATTCATTGATGAAGCAGAATTTTTCTTCATGTCTGAAAGACATTGATGGCTTTTGGTACAACAACCTGCCAAGCCAAAGTGAATCTTTCTAATGTTCTCCTTCGTGTGACCAATTATACAGAATATTGTTTGTCCGAGCCCCCGCATGGCTCAGCAACAGCAGACAGCGATGCTGACTATCCACAAGCCATGGCTTGCCACGGACAACCTTGCTACACCAGCAGCCTTGACATCCGTGATTAATTGCAAAAAGCATTCCGCTCGTACAACAAATGAGTGGATGTACACTTTGTAAAACCAACATTGTGGCTGTGAAGGAGAAGAGGATATTGAAGCGTCAAAATGATCAGACATTAGTGTAACAGGGAAATTAGTGGAATAGATCGGGTGGCTGCACAAAGCCTCTAGCCCTCAGTGGGTCAATCGAGGGCCACAGGAAAGAGGTTCAAGGTGAAGGGGAGAAGATTTAATAGGAATCTAAGTGGTAACTTTTTCACACAAAGGATGGTGGGTGAATGGAACAAGCTGCCAGAGGAGGTAGTTGAGGCTGGAACTATCCCAACGTTTAAGAAACAGTTTGACAGGTACATGGATAGGACGGGTTTGGTGGGATATGGACCAAACATCAGAAGGTGGGACTAGTGTAGCTGGGACATTGTTGGCCGGTGTGGGCAAGATGGGCCGAAGGGCCCGTTTCCACATTGTATCACTCTGTGACTCTGGGTCAGAAACATAGCAGGCCATAGGAGGCATGTCCTGCTCATAGATGTTCTGCAGAAACTGGGACACGACTTTATACTGAAGCTGGGAAAAATAACTCAGTTATCAATGTGGGACTGGGTGCCAGATACAGAGCAAGGGATTTAGTGAGTACATCAATTTTATTCGCATCTCTGCACACACGCTATGTTATGGCAGCTGGTGGATGAACAGGTCCAATCAAAGCTGTTGGCCATGAAAACGTTACACCTGAACTTGCACATTGAGCTGTTGTGCCAATGAAAATTGCCTCCAAAAGGTGCTAGAGGATTTTTAATTCATATGATTAACATCCATTGCCTTGACCTGTAGGTTGAGATTGTCACTACCTACACGGAGTCAGGAAAGTTCAATCAGATACGCCTGATAGCAAACAACAGATCAGAAGGGCCTCGACCCACAACGTTGCCTATCAATGTCCACCAGAGATGTTGTCTGATCCACTGAGTTACCCCAGAGCTTTGTGCTCCACACCATATCAGTTACACACATAAGCAGAGAAATGGCAGACAGAGTATAATCGAAGCTAGTGTGAGGTTTGCACTTGGTAAGGTCAAAATATACAGCTAATAGAAAGACCTTTAACAGTATCAATATACAATTGAATGCTGGGGTCCAAGTGCATAGCTCTCTGAAAGTGGCAAGATAACTAGGTAGTGTTGTAAATAAGGAGTATGGAATGCTTGCATTCATCGGTCAGGCATTGAGTACAAGAGTCAAGTTTTATTAGGACTTTAGTTATACTTTAGAGTATTTTGTTCTGGCAAACATTTTAGTGACGTTTCCTTAGAGAGACACATGGATATAAAGGGGGTGGATCAGGCAGAGGAGACTAGTTTATGTTGGCATCACATGACACAGACATTGTTGCCCGAAGAGCCTGTACCTGTGCTGTATTGTTCTCTGTTTTATGTTCACCATCACACTGATGAAGTCTTATGGCGAATAGAGCAAATGGGCTGCACTGTGTAATTCAATGGGAGTTAGTACAACTATCTATCATTGCAATAAAATGTGTAAAAGGCCAGCTTCTATGGGAAAGCTGTGACTAAAGCAATTCTGCTCAGATTAGAAAGTCACAGCTGCAGAGGTGGGCAAGCCTTCTGTTGCATTCTTCCTGTAATGAGTACAGGAGTTCCAATCAGAATATCATTGCATTTGGACGGCCCCAGTTTGACCAGAGACCCCAGTTTGACCCTGATTACGGGTGCTGTCTGTATGGAGTTTGTATGCTCTCCCTGTGACCGCGTGGGATTTCTCCCGGTGCTCCGGTTTCCTCTCACATTCCAAAGGCATACAGGTTAATTGGTAAAGAAAAATGTAAATTGTCCCCAGTGTGTAGGATAGTGCTGGTGTACAGGATGATCACAGGTTGGTGTGGGCTCAGTGGGCCAAAGGGCCTGTTTCCACGTTGTATCTCTAAAGTCTAAACTGATATACTGCTGCCTCGCAGCACCAGACCTGGGTTTGATCCCGACCTCAAGTGCTGTCTGTATGGAGTTTGCACAATCCACGTGTGATCGTATGGGTTTCCTCCAGGTGCTCCAGGTTCCTGCCACACCCCAAAGATGTGCAAGTTTGTTGGTTAATTGGCCCTCTGTAAATTGCCCCCAATGTGTAGAGAGTGTCTGAGGAAGTGAAATGTCATAGAACTTGTGTGAACAGGTGATCAGTGGTCAGCATGGCCTCGATGGGCCGAAGGTCCCATTTCCATGCTGTATCGTTAAACAAACACACCTGGTGCTCTGAGACTGGAAAGAAGAATGTGATCTCTCAGGTAAATACAATCAGGGAGGACTTCCCAATAAAAGTATCTGAAAACGGAGACAAGAATAGAAAGAGGTCAATGAAGAGACGCTGAAAGCATACACTTACTATGCTTACATTTCACACTGTTTGCAGAGCGAGTAGAATTTGACAATAGTATGAATGAGAAATTGAACCTGTTCGTTGGTTATTGCAGCAAGTTGTCAAGAGAGCGGGGTGATGCAATGCGGACATGGGGTGGTAGTATCTATCAATTGGAGAGAATGGATTTTCACTGAAATCCACGCAGAACATAGGCAGAGTGAATACAACTGCAGGCAGCTTTGTTTGGGCGGCAACCTGGACTCATTGGCAAGCAAAAGGAGTATTGATCAAAGCTGAGGAGCAATAGACAATAGACAGTAGACAATAGGTGCAGGAGTAGGCCATTCGGCCCTTCGAGCCAGCACCGCCTTTCAATGTGATCATGGCTGATCATCCCCAATCAGTACCCCGTTCCTGCCTTCTCCCCATATCCCCTGACTCCGTATTTTTTAAGCCCTATCTAGCTCTCTCTTGAAAGCATCCAGAGAACCTGCCTCCACCGCCCTCTGAGGCAGAGAATTCCACAGACTCACCACTCTCTGTGAGAAAAAGTGTTTCCTCGTCTCCGTTCTAAATGACGTACTCCTTATTCTTTTGCATATCTTTCATTCATTGTTCTTTATCTCTCCACATCACCATCTATACCTCTCGTTTTCCTGATCCCGGACCAGTCTGAAGAAGGGTCTCGACCCGAAACGTCGCCTATCTCCTTCGCTCCTTAGATGCTGCTGCACCCGCTGAGTTTCTCCAGCCTTTTGTGTACCCTCGATTCTCCAGCATCTGCAGTTCCTTCTTTAACACTTTGTCTACTCCACTGCGATATCTCCTCAAGGTATGCCTACTTTGAAGAAGATCTCTTAAACTGTGGCCCCTGGTTCTGGACTACCCCAACATCGGGAACATGTTTCCTGCCTCTAATGTGTCCAAGCCCTTAACAATCTTAGATGTTTCAATGAGAGCCCCTCTCATCCTTCTAAACTCCAGATTGTACAAACCCAGCTTCTCCATTCTCTCAGCATATGACAGTCCCGCCATCCCGGGAATTAACCTTGTAAACCTACGCTGCACACCTTCAATAGCAAGAATGTTCATCCTCAAATTAGGGGACCAAAACTGCACACAATATTCCTGGTGTGGTCTCACTAGGGCCTATACAACTGCAGAGGGACCTCTTTGCCCCTATATTCGATTCCTCTTGTTATAAAGGCAAACTCCTTTCCAGCCATGATTATGACCAACTAGATTTTTTTACTAAGAGTACATGCAGACATTTGTGTGAAAGCCAATGACAATTTCCGGATATTGATTAGGAATCACTCAAAGTGGAGTGAAGTGCCACACTTAGGTTGGTGCAACAATGCCGCCTGCTATGGAGGGCCACACAGTGGAGTTGTAGTTACAGTACTTACTTTTGACACCTCACTTCAGTGCAAATCTATTCTCATTGCAAACTACAATTAACCAAATGCTCACAAACAGGCAGAAAATGCTGGAGTAACCCAGCAGGTCAGGTAGCATTTCTGGAGAAAATGGATGGGTGACGTTTTGGGCCCGGACCCTTCTTCAGACTTATTGTAGTGTAGTGGGAGGGGTGGAGGGGTAGTTGGGGGGGGGGGGGGGGGGGGGAGGGGGTGGAAGGGGAGGGTGAGAGAATGGGAAGCAAGAAGTAAAAACAGGACAAAATTGGGGCCGGCAACAGATGACCTCAGGCAAGGTGTCTCCCTGATAGACCGATTGTTGGCTAGCCAGGGGCAACAAAAACACACTTGTTCCGTCATTGCTCTCAATTTTAAGCGGAGCCGCTGAGGAGTCAGCACAGTTACAGAAGCTCTGAGTAACAGGTGTTGCTGGGGATTCAACTTTCAGCATAAATATAACTTGGCCCACTTCTTACTGAAGTACAGAAAGACTATACTACCACAGGGTATACACCTGGCAAAGTCTTGATGATGAGATGATTGAAAACACATACGAATCTCTTTGAATCACCTCTGGCTTCGAGTGTTGAACAGCGGCAGTTACGTCAGCAGTGTCACTCTGACACTAATCGGAAGCAAAATGAGTGTGTTTATGATCTTAGCCCACCTTGCAGCTAAGTTTACACAGGTGGGAAGCAGAACCAAATGATCGCCTGCCTAAATTTGTTGATAAAATCTGAAGTGCAGCACAGTGGCGCAGTGGGAGGGTTGCTGCCTTATCCTGACTACGGGGGCTGTCTGTGTGGAGTTTGCACGTTCTCCCGGTGACCACCTAGATTTCCTCTGGGTGCTCCAGTTTCCTCCCACACTCCAAAGGCGTGCATGTGCGTAGGTTAATTGGCTTCTGGAAATTGTCCCCAATGTGTAGGATAGTGTTAGTGTACAGGTGATTGTTCATCGACACAGCCTCAGTGGGTCGAAGGGCCTGTTTCCATGCTGTATCTCTAATGCCTGAAATTTAAAGTTTACGTTGATTAAATAATCTCTGGAGATTAACAATGTCACAAGGAAGAAGTGTAAAGTGAAACAACACTTCAATGCTGATCTAGTTCAACTGTTATGTCTTGCAAATAGGTCCATCTCTTGTATTAATGTCTCCAGAAGCCATTCAGTCAACAGTGACCAGTACCAATTCCAGTCTAATGAGAAAGGGAAGGTCATTTGTAAAGTAGTAACAAACTGGCCGTGATGTTTCAGTTAATTTGGTGTTGGACAATGCCTGAAAAGTTGCTGCATTGGACCACAGTGGTCTGAGGTGGCATCCAACGCTGCCATTTACACCGTGTCTGCCAGCTTTGGCATTCTGGGTTGGGTGGGTCAGGCTCGGAAATCCACCAGCGAATCTGTTAAACTTCAATAGCAATCTGCCTTTCTTCATGGTCATTTTTACAGCCTTAGTTACAACTTGTCAACTTTACTGAATTTAGATTTTGAAACAATGACCCATGGATTCCTAAACCAGTGGCAGTGACAGTAACATCATCACCAGTTTCAATGGAACTGAGGGGAGTGTACAGCACCGGAAAGACTATTGGGCGGTGTAGATGCATGCTCCTCAAACCTACGTCTCATCAGATTTCCAATTCTCAACGTGCCTCCCTCCATCATTATATTCCCCACTCCCTCACTTAGAGCCTTCCTTGAAATACATCACTATCACTGCAGCAACCATTGCACATAATGGTGTGTTCATCACATTCTGTATTCCTTCTGATGGAGGTTATTCTATGCGTGTGTCCTTTGTCTAGATATTTGTTTGCACAAATTTGCTTTGCGCAAATCGGCAAGGTGGTGCAGCGGTAGAGGTGCTGCCTTACAGCGCTTACAGCACCAGAGACCCAGGTTCGATCCCGACTAAGGGTGCTGTCTGTGGGGAGTTTGTACGTTCTCCCCGTGACCACATGGTTTTCTCCGAGATCTTCAGTTTCCTCCCACACTCCAAAGACATGCAGTTTGTAGGTTAATTGGCTTGGTATAAAAAAATGTAAATTGTCGTAATTGTTGTTACGATAGGTTAATGTGCGGGAATTGCTGGTCAGTGCGGACTCAGTGGGCTGAAGGGCCTGTTTCTGTGCCATATCTCTAAACTAAACTAAACAGATTTTTTTTTCCAGAATACCTGATCAATCAAGCAATCCCAATATATGAATTTGCACAATTTAGGCAACTTCCATGTAACCCTTTACCTTCAACAGTGGCTAAGTATGCTTTACTAATGGAGAAATCAGATATAGGACATGAAGCATTAGAGCACAAGAACAAGCCCTTCAGCCCACACATGATACCATCATGTATCCACCAGCACATAACCCATCTCCTTCCCTGCATATCCATGTGCCCATCCAAAAGTCTCTTAGCAACTATCATATCTGTTTCAACCACCACGCCCGGCAGTTCATTTCAGGCACTCACCACCTCCGACCGTCTGTATGGAGTTTGCACGTTCTCCCCGTGACCGGGTGGGTTTTCACCAGGTGCCCCGTTTTCCACCCACATTCCAAACACGTGCAGGTTTCTGTAAATTGTTCCTAGTGTGTAGGATAGAACTAATCGTTGGTCAGCTTGGGCTCAGTGGGTCAAAGAACCAGTGTCCACACTGCATCTCTCAACTAAACCCCGCAAAAAAATAACTTGCCCCACACGTCTCCACTAAAATCTGCCCCTCTCACCTTAAATCAATGCCCCCTAGTATTTCATTGTCCATTCTGGGAACGGTTCTGGCAATCTACTTATCTCTGTCTCTCAATTTTATATACTTGTATCAGGTCTCTCCACTATCTCCTGAGAAAACAATCGAGGCAGTTCATCCCAAGTTCCTGCACACGTTCAACATTACCTCACCCAGAAATTATTTTAAATTAGCTTTTTTGCAAATCCATTGTGTTCAGTAGAAACCATCACAAATCACTTCCCTCCATTTAATTTCACACCTCCCATAAATTAAATGCTTTAAAAAAATATTTCCAAATAAACCTCACTATTTTCATTCATCATTATTTGCTAATACTTTCTTGTCTCCCCATTCTTTACCCCGGTGAAGTTTTCTACATTATTAATTTCCTCATGAATGTCCTAAATTTCCCTTCATTATCTGAGCCGTTAATTCTTATGCTGACAGCCGGGTGTAAATTTTTGCATAAAGCTTCCGAATGTAAAATTTCATTAAAAACGCTGGCCCAGATTTTGCAGGGAATGTCAGCATTTACTAATATAACTTCTAATATTTTCTTGTTTAACTGTCAGCTGCTTCAAAATTTCCATGAAAATGCCCAAAATCTGGATCTCCACTTGAGTGGATTTTCCAAATACATTCCAGCATCTGTTCACGGAATTAGGCTGAGTGAAGCGAATGCCTTGTCATTATCTTCAATGAGGAAACCCTACGACTAACTGAGATACTGACCAGAGCATGTAGATTATCTTTAAATATCTGCATGCATATCAATAATTTATTTGTTTCAAAGAACAAAATATTTGGAGGTATTTGATAATTTGAAACAAGAGCAGGAATTGGGCCAGAGTCCTTGGAGCTCACCTGGTCAATCAGGTCACAGTTAATCAATGATCTTGTTCCAGACTGTTCTCAGTTTTTCTCTGATCCCGTTAATGAGAGCAAAGCACCAAGGCAAATTCCTTTTATATATACGTACTTGGCTAATAAAATTCATTCAAAATGTTTAATTTATTCAAGAGTGTTTAATTGTCAGTGGAACAATGACATTCTTGCTGCAACTTTAGACCCTTATACACAATAAGACACAAATAATATATAATAATCAATAATACAATCAATCAATAACAGAAATACCAGTTAACCACATATAGTGGAATAGTGCAAAACCCAAAATCCTTGTGCAACCACAGACATAATCCATTGCCCAAGTCCACAATTCGAGTGATCTTACCTTTGAATGTACCGAGCATCCAATCAAATGTCCTCAGTGGAAGAGTTTACAGAGTTCTGCGCGAAGACCTGATCTCCATCCTACCTGCCCAGTTCCTTATCCTCATACTATGTCCCCAAATTCTGGTCCCCACTAAAAAGCAAACAATCGTTCTGTATCTACACAGCCAATCGGTTTCAAAGTCCTAACTTCCAGAGAGTATAGGCCAAGCTCCCTCAATCAATTTTGAAAGGACAGCATCTTCACATGGAAGCGATCCTGTAAATCCACGTTACACTGACTGACCCTTAGGTGCACACACCTGCAAACAATAGCACCGTTAGAGCATCTTGACGGTGTACAATCTCTGTACAATCTCAGCAAGATGGCAGAGTGGTGCAGCACAGTAGAGTTGCTGCCTTACAGCACCAGAGACCCGGGCTCAACCCAGACTCTGTTTGTACAGAGTTTGTATGTTTTCCCTGTGACCGCGTGGGCTTCCTCCGGGTGCTCAGGATTCCGCTCACATTCCCATGACGTGCAGGTTTCTAAGTCAATTGGCTTCTGTAAATGGTCCTTAGTGTAGGATAGAACTGATGTACAGGGTGATCGGTGGTCAACGCAGACTCGGTGGGCCGAAGGGCCTGATTCCACGCAGTATCTCTAAAGTAAACCAAACTAAGACCTCCTTACTCGGGCACTCCAATACTTGTTATCAAGGCCATATACCCATTTCCTCCCTAATTGGTTTACTCTCTGTGCCTCCCGAACCAGTAATGGCAGATCCCTTTGGACACCGCTTTACTCATTTCTGAACCATCTTCTAAACATAATTGCGATTTTTTATTCTTTCGCCCCCCCATGCACCACACATGTTTCCCAGATAGCCCTCCATCTGACACATCCATTAAACCTGTCTCGCTGTCTCAGTCTTTCTCCAAACTCTGACCAGCTCACGTTACCATTTAGCTTTGCATCAACACACGTGGATACATTACTTGTCATTTCTTTCTGTTATTCATGTAAACAGAACAGTCAAGACCCGCACCCATATCTGTGACACACCATAACAGTCAGCCAACCAGCAAAAGCCGTATTACTTCCATTCCTGGCCACAGTGTAATCAACCATCCCGTCCTTACACCCTCTATATACAACTATACGTAATATTGCTCCTGTCAAATGCCTGTTGAGAAATCAGACTCTGGACACTCTCTGTTTTGCCCTTATATCAATATCACTCCAAGATGCTGCAGGGTAGCCGGAAGGTTGCATTAACAAAGCACTTTATTGAACAAGAGGTCCATGCACCCCTTCCACACAGAGGCAAGCAAATAGACTCCATACATACAGAGAGCAAAAGTATTCTTGAAGCCTTGCTGCTCTTTATTTCTGATGACAATCTTAAAGATTTACTTACCTCCAATGGATTATCCACAAAAGGTTCACATTAGGTAATTCATCAGACTTCTGCCATAAATTCACATAACTGTGTAATCGTATTATAATTTTCTAAATGCATTTTTTTTCAAAAGCGAGGTCAGGCTAAATATCAGTTTGAAGAAGGATCCCAACACAAAATGTCACCTATCCATGTCCTCCATGTCCAAAGGTGCTGCCTGACCCAGACCCAAAACGTCACCCATCCATGCTCTTCAGAGATGGTGTCTGACCTGTTGAGTTGCTCTAGCACTTTTTTTGTTAATGAGCATCTGCAGTTCTTCATGCCTCAATTGACAAATGCTTGTTTTAAGGATGACCAAGATTCTTGTTGGAAACACTGATAACATTTTATTTCCCAAAGTTCGGACAGTTTCTTCCTAGTTGTCCTATCACCATAAATGGGTATTTAAAGGTAGAGATTGGCAGATACTTGATCGATAACGGTGATGGGGGGTTACGGGGAAAAGGCAGGAAAATGTGGTTGAGTGAAAGATAGATCAAACATGATTGAATGGCAGATTAGGTGAAATGGCCTACTTCTGCTCCTATGACATGAACTAGAAGCTACCATCTACCTTAGTGGATGCCTGTGGACTATCTTTAATCAAACATTTTGGGACATTATTGTGCACTAAATATTATTCCTTGTACCCTGGATCTACTCATTGCGAACAGCATGATTATAATCATGTAGAGACTTTTTGCTGATTGGATAACATGTAACAAATAAGCTTTTCTCGGTACCTGTGACAATAAACTAAACTAAATTCAGTTTGTTAGTTGGATCTGCCTTTCCCCAGACGGTGAGCTCCCTACTCCTGGTGTTCCCCATTGATCCCCCATTCAAGCACTAACGTGGCCCGAGTGTACCAAACGGATATTCGCAGAGGAGAAACAGAGAACCAAGAATCATTGCTCCTCATTGGAAAATATTTCTATCAATTCTTTTTTATTTTTTATTTTTATTTAAAGCATATGCACAAATAGTAATAAACAAGAAATTGGGTACAAAGTTCTTACATAGCATCAATTAAAAAAAAATGCTATCAATTCTGATATGTCATAGAGTGATACAGTGTGGAAACAGGCCCTTTGGCCTGTCGAGCTTCTGCTGTTGGAATAACTTAGGTCACACACAGTGATTAAGATCCAAAGACTTTATTAGCGTTACAGCAGAGGTAACTAATCTTAATACGTAACTCAAAACTGATGGAGAAAGGGCTGAGAAGCTTTCTGTTAAACTAGTGGGCGAAGCTACAAAGTATGACTCATAACATGAGTGACACTGATCTACATCCTCCCTCTTCAAGAATTAAATGTCAATACAAAACCATTGACTAAATAAGGCATGCATAGCAATTGAAAGTCAAACATAGCCCGGGTACTTCACAGTGGGCTTGCGAACACGACCAACACGTGTGCAATAAAAACCATCTCTGTTTTTCCGCACCGGGGATAGAGCCGGTGGCTTCAAGGTTGACAGAGATTGAACCAGCATTCCCAGTGATGAAACAGGGGTCTGCAGCGAAGGCGGAGGGGGCGTCGCCCCTGGCAAAGCAGCCACTCCCGAAGTGGGTTGTTGTACATGGAGTGTGAGAGGTTGCAGCCCCTGTTCGAGTATCTGAAGGGGCTGCTCCTCACGTTTTGCCTCCACTTTAGTCCGACGCTATTGATTTTTGGGCACCCGGTACAGAGGGGGTAGGGTCGGGAGGGAGGAGGGGGTCTCCCTGTCGGTCTGCTCCTGGGCCTGGCCAAGATGGCCATTCGCGGGTCCAGGCAGCGGGCAGTCGACGGCCGCACAGCAGTCGGCTGCCTGCCCCTCTTCCGGGGTTACGTCCGTGCCCGCGTGTCCCTAGAGAGTGAATACGCGATGTCCACGGGGACTGTGGAGGCTTTCCGTGAACGCTGGTCACCGCAGGAGGTCAAATGTATTATTGATAAAAATGATAATATTTTAATTTGAGAACTTTCTTTGTAAAATGCCAATATAGGCATTCTCTGATCGTGTTACTGTTTTGTATTTGTTGGTTTGAATAAAAGCATTTGTAAAAAAAAAAAAAAGAGCGGTGCCAAGACGATTGGTGATGGACACAAAATGTGGGAGTAACTCAGCGGGACCGGCAGTGTCTCGGGAGAGAAGCAATGGGTGACGTTTCAGGTCGAGACCCTTCTTCAGACTGATGGACAGTCTCGACCCGAAACATCATCCATTCCTTCGCTCCAGAGATACTGCTGGTCCTGCTGAGTTACTCCTGCATCTTGTGTCTATCTTCAAATGACGTCACGCGCTCCAGACGGCTGTGCGGACGCATGATGACGCGCGTGACCGTCGCTCGTCAGTCACTACCAGCCTGTTGCGTAAATGACGGCCCAAGTGGGACAGGCCCTTAAGGGTGCTGACTTTGCTCATTATGCTTACTGTATTACTGCAAAGTGTACTGCATACAAAATAAAGAATTTCACTGTGCCAAGTACATGTGACAATAAAGAATCAATAAATCAAAAAAAGACTGTAGAGGTTTTCCGTGAACGCTGGTCACCGCAGGAGGTCGAATGTAGTATTGATTAAAATGTTAATATTTTAATTTGAGAACTTTCTTTGTAAAATGCCAATATAGGCATTCTCTGATCATGTTACTACTTTGTATTTGTTTGTTCTGAATAAAAGCATTTTGTAAAAAAAAAAGAAAAAGAAAAGAAGTGGGTTGTTGTGCTGGTGTAGGTGATCAATGCCGCTGGGCACGGACGGCAGTGCACCTGTATGGTCTGGATATTACGGAGATGGAGCCGGCTCATTCACAGGCAGGACATGTTGTCTGTTACGCATGTAGGTGCTGCCATCAGCACTGACCAGATGTGGCTCAGAAGCAGTTCTAGAAATTACACCGATATGATCATGGCCTTTGTCAGTTTGCAAACGAACCACCTGCCCCTTGGTTAATGGTGGCAGCGGCCTACTTGTCTTATTATACCACTGTTTTTGAATGTCACGCTTTTGTTGTAACCTTGGCTGGACTTCCGATGGTGGAACCACCTGATCCACCACAGGCACCGTGGCTCGGGTCTGCCTTGACACTAAATGTTGAGAGGGTGAACCCACAATGGGGTTGTGGGCGATGTTGCGCAGGTTGAGCAGATCCAGGTACATGTTGGAATTAGCTCTGTACGATCATTCCATGAGCTGTTTGGCACTCCTGACAGCCCGCTCAGCTAGTCCATTCGACTGTGGATATTCAGGGCTCCTGGTGATGTGGTGAAAACCCCAGCGTGCAGCAAACTCCTTGAAGTTGGCTGGTAAATTGACTGGCGTTATAAGATAACAGTATGCACGGAGCTCCGTGGTCTGCAAAATGGCGAGCAAGCTTCGAAACTACCCCGCGAGACGTGGGGCTGCTAAGAAAATTAATGTCAAACCATCCAGAATACGGATCGACAAGTACCAGGCACTGCTTGCCGCTCAAATATGTCAGTTGCCATTATAGACCACGGGAGAGCAGGAGCCGGATGTGAAAGAAGTGGTTGCTTTTGTTGATGGGGTGCCAAGTTGTTACACACTGCACACGACGCCAGATTCTCGGTAATGTATTCGGCCATGCCAGGCCAGTAAAACATGTTTCTTGCCCGTAGTATGGTGGCTTCAGCACCTGGGTGCCCTGCGTGAACAGCATTAAAATACTTGCTGTGCAGTGAAGCAGAGACCACAGCCTTGTGTCCTTTTACAATAATGACAACCTGCAGTACTAGATCATCGCGGACAGTAAAAAAAGGCGGAACTGGCAGCGGGACATTGTAGTGTTTGTCTGGCCAGCCGCACTTAATGACGGAGGCGAGCGACCGCAAGGTACTGTCAGCAGCAGTGTGGGCAACCAAGTCCTCCACACAGGACGAGGGAATAAAGGACATGGTCATAACGATAAAGTCATCATCCGGCGAGGACGGACCCTCACAGGTCTTTCGAGGTGCACGCGAGAGAGTGTCAGCCAGGTGCATATCCTTACTATATTTGTAGGTCAGAACAATGTCATATTTTTGAAGCTGCAGCAGCATCCGCTATAAGCGCGCCGGAGAGGCACGAATCGGTTTGTTAAAGATGCTGACCAGAGGTTGGTGGTCGGTTTCAATCGTGTTTTGTCCAAAGATAAAGTCGTCAAATTTCTTGCAGGCGAAAACAACCGCCAGTAGCTCTTTCTCAATTTGAGCATAGTGTTGTTCTGTGTCAGTCTTAGTGCGCGAGGCACAGGCAACGGGCTTATTGCCGCTACCATCATTTTGAATTCATGCTGCGCCTAGTCTGTGTTGTGAAACGTCACAAGTCAGTGTGACCGGTCGTTTAGGATCAAAATAAGCAAGAGTAGGAGCACAAGACATCTGCTGCTTAGGAGTGTCGAACGTCCTCTGCTGTTGCTCGTGCCAGGTCCAAGCAGTGTCTTTGTGGGTAAGCTGGCGCAACGGGGCCGATATTTCACAGAAGTCCGGAATCAATTTGCTCAAGTAGTTCAAGGAATCATTGTAGACCGAGCACGTCCGTGGGTGCTGGGAGCTCGTTGATGGCACTGGTTTATGCCGGATCCATTTTTAGGCCATCCTTAGTGAACACATGGCTCATGTATTTCACCTCACTTACCATGAATTTGCATTTTTTAGGGTGTAGCTTGGTGCGATCCAGGACCTTTGTCAGATTAGCACGGTGTTCTTCGACAGTTCGTCCAGCAACGAGGATGTCATCCACTACAATGGAGCATGGGTAACCCGCAAACAACTTCTCCATTGCTCATTGAAATACTTCACTGGCAGAGCTTATGCCAAAAGGCATGCGAAGAAATCTGTATCGCCCGAACGGTGTGCTGAAAGTGGATAACTTGGAGGAGTTGTGTTCCAGCAAAATCTGCCAGTGTGAACTCTTGGCATCAAGAACAATGAATACAGTTGCCTCAGCCATCTGCGATGAAATCTCGTCCACAGTGCGCATGGGAGTGAGGTTGTTTAATGGCTGTGTTTAAGTCCTTAGGGTTGATACAAATCCGTATTTCATCCTTATTCTTCTTCGTTGCCACAACCAGACTCGCGTTGCTCTTTGCAATAAAGCTTGTTAAACCAACTCACGGTCTCTACTCCGTTAAACTGGTGACCCCGATGCGCCCAACCGTTATTGGATGCCGACATGCAAGCCGCCGCCGTTCCCGATGCCGTTCCCCAGGTTCAGAAGAGCGCCGTCAGCCTCAAGCTGCCAGTGTTCTGGCCCGAACAGCCTCAGGTGTGGTTCGCTCAGGTGGAGGCACAATTCCACCTGCGCAACCTAGTGGTGGATGATCCAAAGTACTTCCACGTCGTCGGAGCGCTCACGCAAGGGACGGCTTCGTGGTTACTGCCTTTCCTGCAACACCCGCCGGCGATCGCTAAGTACGAAGGCCTCAAAGCCCTCCTCCTTCACACTTTCGGGCTCAGCCACTGTGACCGCGCCGCGCGCCTCCTGCACATGGACGGGTTGGGCAATCGTAAGCCGTCCGTGCTGATGGCGGAAATGCTTGCTCTCATGGATGGCCACTGCCCGTGCCTGCTTTTTGAACAGGCTTTCATGGAGCAGATGCCGGACGATGTCCGCCTCATGCTCGCTGGCGCTGATTTCACGCGACCCCCTGCAGCTCGCCGAACGGGCCGATGAACTTTCGCTGATGAAACAACAAGATGGCGGCGCCATCAACCGAGTTTCTGCACCAGCGCGCCAGTCGCCTCGGCGTAACCACGACGATGCCCCGCCCACGGTATCCACCGCAGAGCCCCAGCAGCGCGCCGGGACCCGGGGCAAGCACAAATGGTACTTCTATCACCTCTGCTGGGGCGCTGAGGCTCGACGCTGCCATCAACCCTGCGCATTTCAGGGGAATGCCTCGGCCGATCGTCTGTAGGGGCAATCACGATCGGCCCAAACAAATGCCTCTAAGTCCTCGACCATCGCTCCGGCAGATGGTTCCTCGTCGACTCTGGGGCGATAGTCAGTATCCTCCCGCCAACCGGACGTGACACCCGTGCTGGTAAACGGGGCTCAGTGCTCACAGCCGTCAATAGGAGCACCATCCGTACTTACGGCGTGCGGACCCTCTCGCTTACGTTCGACTCCCGCCTGTATGAGTGGACGTTCATCATGGCCGATGTCGCTCAGCCGCTCCTGTGTGCCGACTTCCTGCGTGTGTTCTCCCTCGTCATTGATGTGCTGGGTGGGCGCATGACTCCGCGATCGGCCCTCGGCTCCACGATTCCGCGCCCCCGTGCCCGCCCAGCGCACAGCTCAGCTATGCCTCCCTCCTCACCGACTTCCCGGAGCTCCTCACTCCCCCTTTTCAATGGGGCGGCCCCCAAACACGGGGTCCTGCATCACATCCCCACTGTGGGGCCTCCGGTACACGCACGGGTGCGCCGTATTCCACTGGACAAGCTGCGCATCGTCCGGGACGAGTTCCAGCTAATGGATGACATAGGGATCGGACAGGCCATGGGCCTCCCCACTACACATGGTCCCTAAAGCATCTGGGGGGTGGAGACCATGCGGGGATTACCGACATCTGAATGCCATGACCACAGCAGACGGGTAGCGGTCTGCCGTGGTCATGGCGTTCAGACGCCGGTAATCCCCGCACATCCAAAACTCACATCCAAGACTTTTCTGCACAACTCGCGGGTGCCACTTTCTTCTTGAAAATCGACCTCGTCCGGGATTACAATCAAATCCTCATTCACCCGGACGACGTCCCTAAAACCGTGACGATCACCCCGTTCGGCTTGTTCGAGTGGCTCCATATGCCTTTCGGGTTAAAGAACGGCGCGCAGGCATTCCAGCGGCTTATGGACCAGGTCAGGCGGGGTTTGCCGTTTGTGTTTATCTACGTGGACGCCAGCCCCGCACAGGATGAGCACATCGCCCACCCACGGACCCGTTTCCAGCGCCTCCTCGAGCACAGCCTCATCATTAACCCTGCCAAGTGCCAGTTCAGCCTCCATTCCATCTTCTTTCAGGGGCACAGCGTCACACCTTAAGGCGCTACCCCGCTACCCTCAAAGATCGAGGCCATTCGGCAGTTTCCCCGGCCGCGCACGGTGGAGGGGTTGCAGGAGTTTGTCGGCACGGTGAATTTTTATCACCGTTTCATGCCAGCAGCTGCCAACATCATGCACCCCCTGTTCCAGTGCCTGGCGGGCAAGCTCGAATGGTCCTCAGAGGCGGAGACGGAGGCGGAGATGGCGTTCGAGGGTGCTAAGGTGGCCCTGGCCAACGCTGCCATGTTTGGCCACCCACGGGCCTCCGCCCCCACGGGTCTCACCGTGGACACCTCGGACGCAGCCGTGGGTGGCGTCCTGGAGCAGTTCGTGGACGGCCACTGGCAGCCGCTGGCCCTTTTTAGCCGTCAACTGCGCGTCCCTGAGCGCAACTACAGCGCCTTCGACCGCGAGCTCCTGCCGTTGTACCTGGCCATCAGACACTTTCGATATTTCCTCGAGGGCCAGGTGTTCACTGCCTTTACGGACCACAAACCCCTTACCTTTGCCTTGGTAAGATCTCCGACCCGTGGTCTGCCCGCCAGTAGCGGCACCTCGCCTAAGTATTTGAGTTTAAGTCCAGCACATCGCGGGCAAGCTCAACACTGTTGTTGACGCCTTGTCCCATCCCGCTTTCCCTCCGTTTCGTCCAGAGACCACGGCGTGGATTACGACGAGCTGGCTGGCAGCGCAGCGGGCAGACGCAGGGATGGTGGACTACCGCATCGCTGTTTCTGGCCTCTGGTTGGCCGATGTGCCATGTGGAACTTTGGGCACCGTAGTTCTTTGCGATGTCTCCACGGGCCGGCCTCGCCCCATCATCCCTACCAGTTGGCGTTGCTGATTTTTCGATTCCATCCATGCGCTGGCCCTTCCACCCATACGGGCGACCTCTGCACTGTTGGCAGCCAAGTTCGTTTGGCACTGGCTTCGCAAGCAGGTGGCGGCCTTGGCCGGTGCCTGCATTCCCTGTCAGAGCTCCAAGATCCAGCGGCACGTGCGCCCTCCGGTGCAGGAGTTCAACGTTCCCGCGGGCCATTATCTGCATGTCCATGTCGACCTGTGGTGGGCCCGTTACCGACGTCTCATGGCACCACGCATCTACTCACCATCGTGGGCCGTTTTACGCGGTGGCCGGAGGCAATTCCGCTCTCGGAGACCTCCGCCACATCTTGCGCTCGGGCCCTGGCGGTCAACTGGATTCCACGGTTTGGGGTTCCCTCCGATATTTCCACCGACGGGGGGGGGGGCTCAGTTCACCTCTGCCTTATGGTCTTCCCTGGTCCAGCTCTGCGGGTCGCGGTTACACCATACTACCGCCTACCACCCGCAGGCCAATGGACTGGTTGAGCGTTTTCACCGACACCTTAAATGGGCGCAGAAGGCTCTCCTCACGGATCTGGACTGGGTGGACCAGTTACCGTGGGTACTCCTCGGTATCCGCTCCGCCCCCAAAGAGGACTTGGCCGCCTCCTCTGCTGAGCTGGTGTACGGCTCGGCCCTGCTGGTGCCTGGGGATTTTCTCCCCGCCGTCCGCGGGCAGGTGGACTCTGCCCCGGCATTGCTGGCGAGCCTCCGGGAGCGGGTGAGCGGGTTGGCCCACGTTCCTACTTCACCGCATGGTTCGCCTGTAGCGCATGTGCTGTCAGCTTGGTAGAATCGTGCTTATGTTTTTATTGGCAGGGACGCCCACCGCTCCCCCTTGCAGCAGGTCTACGAGGGGCTGTTCCGGGTGCTGCGATCCGGCATCGCCACCTTCACCTTGAACGTGGGCGGCCGGAGGATCTTCTGCAGTTGTATAGGCTCTGGTGAGACCACATCTGGAGTATTGCGTACAGTTTTGGTCTCCTAATTTGAGGAAGGACATCCTTGTGATTGAGGCAGCGCAGCGTAGGTTCACGAGATTGATCCCTGGGATGGCGGGACTGTCATATGAGGAAAGATTGAAAAGACTAGGCTTGTAGTCACTGGAGTTTAGAAGGATGAGGGGATATCTTATAGAAACATATAAAATTATAAAAGGACTGGACAAGCTAGATGCAGGAAAAATGTTCCCAATGTTGGGTGAGTCCAGAACCTGGGGCCACAGTCTTAGAATAAAGGGGAGGTCATTTAAGACTGAGCTGAGAAAAAAACTTTTTTACCCAGAGAGTTGTGAATTTATGGAATTCCCTGCCACAGAGGGCAGTGGAGGCCAAATCACTGGATGGATTTAAGAGAGAGTTGGATAGAGCTCTAGGGGCTAGTGGAGTCAAGGGATATGGGGAGAAGGCAGGCACGGGTTATTGATAGGGGACGATCATCCATGATCATAGTGAATGGCGGTGCTGGCTCGAAGGGCTGAATGGCCTCCTCCTGCACCTATTTTCTATGTTTTTACTTTTCTATGTCTCCATCAGCCGTCTCAAGCCCGCACACATTGACGTGGACAGTCCAGTAGGGGTCGCACTGCCCCGACGTAGAGGTCGTCCACCGACCGTTCCGGCTGCACCGGATGTGCCTGTTACCCCTGACCCAGTTGTTCCTGTTCTTTCCATCCAGCGGCCCGTCCCCATTCTCACCCCAGCACCTTCACGGTCTTCTGGCCCTGTTCGGCCGTTCCCAAGTGTTATGCCCGCCCCGCCTCAGCTGACCACATGTTCTGGTCATTGCATCTGGGTCCCTGCTCGGTTCCGCACCTCTGGTTCTGGGGGGGGGGGTTCCTGTAGCAGCATTTGCTGGTGCCATGGTGTAGTCGAACCCTTGGATCGGCTACCCCAGTCACGTGGGTGCGGGGAGGAGGTTTCGCGCGCTTTTGATCGAGCCCATTCATTCGGAGTACCACCCTTGTGGTAGCTACATTGTTTATTTGCCGTCTCACAGACTCGCGTTTTTCTTTGTTTCACTGTTTGCAATAAAGCTCGTTAAACCAACTCACGGTCTCGACTTCGCTAAAGTGTCAGAATTTGTTGGCTAACGTCACAGGTTGTAGTCAGATGACAAACAGAAGGGCTGAAAGAGACAAGTGCCAGATCATGACAAGTGTTGGTACCCAGCAGAGACGGCACATCCTCAAGAACACCATGGAAACTCAGGTTGTGGACACATGAGTTAAGAGCTCCGTGGTCTGCAAAATGGCGTGTAAGCTTCGAAACTACCCGGCAAGAAGTGGGGCTGCTAAGAAAATCAATGTCAAACCATCCAGAATATGAATCAACAAGTACCAGGTACTGCTTGCCATGCCATTCAAATATATCAGTTGCCACAGTAGACCACGGGTAAATACAGAGGAGAAATACTCATTGGGGACCTTACTCATCTCCCGCACGGGTTTGTGTCCTGAGGACTCCCACTCTCTTTCTAGTTATCCTTCCCCCCCCCCCCCCCCCCCCCCATGTATTTATAAAATCTCGGAATCATCCTTAATGCTATCTGTCAGATAGTGATCAAATTGGTTTGAAATGCATTACATTAAGCAAATTTAAAATAAAAACCAAAATGGTTTATAAAACATATAGCAGATTTTACTTCATAAACAGAAAATGCTGTAAACACTCAGGATGTCAGGCAGCATCCATGGAGTGAGAAAAGATCAACATTTCAGATCTGGGACACTTTGTGATAATGGATACTTGGAGTCTTTTCTCAGCCCCATTCACATTTATGTCCACAAAATCTGTACTAATGCACTAGTGCATGGATTGGGGATATAATGTATTTATTGGTGTGTACTCTGTGGGGAAACACAAATCTGGATCAATACTTCATGTTAAAATTATCAGTTGACACTGTTATGGGATCAGAGATCAGTAAATCAATGCAAACATTAAGTGATTTTTAAAAATCCAATTTTATTTAACAGGAAATGTTCTGGCTAACTGGCATGTCGGATCAATAATTGCTTTTGCATGAGCTAAATAAACATGCAAATCTTGGTAGAAAGACATCTTTGTTTCAGGGAAGCCAATCTTGGACCCATTAATCACAGTTGGCCTGGGCCACTGGTACATTTCCTCGTCAGCCCAAGTAGGAGCAGTGATCTACAGAGCGTTGGTTGAGCAAATCAAGCATAGCCATTGATTTAAGGGGGATGTGTGGAGTTACCACAACATGCCGTGCATGAATTCATAAGGCAGAGGGCACCAGGAAACGTTGTTGTGATACAAGTAAACACTATCACTCAGCGTCACCACTAGGTTCTGGGATGTAAGGTGGAAGATACTGATGTCCTGCCACGTGGTCAGTAAACTTTGGTCAATTATGTCCATGAGCATCTCCACAGCACCAACTCCCATCCTCAGCATCAACAGTGTCGCAACTTTAATAGTAAGATTAAACGAGAAACTTACCAAGTTTGAAGTTTGATCTGTATTTTACGAGGAGTCGCGGTGAGGGATTTCGTGAAGACCCCGCCAGCAGGCATGCGCGGCATCCTTCAAAGCAGCGGTGTGGAATCACAGAACCAACCATGACTGAAAATAGTAAGATGAAAACCGTAGAACTACCTGTTTGACCTGATGATAGAGGGTGGGAGCGGTGGGCACGAAATCCCTCACCGCGACTCCTCGTAAAATACAGATCAAACTTCAAACTTGGTAAGTTCTCGTTTAATCTTACTATTTTACTTCGGAGTCACGTGAGTGACTTCGTGAAGATTTCAAAGCTCTGTGATTTCACGTCCTGAATAACGTCCATGCTTATCACACTGCCGCCATTCTGATGGAGTAAGACTGTTAATGGAGTTCAGTTGACAGCGGCTGAAAAATCAACACAATTTATTAATCAACTAAACAACAACCCCTAATTCGGGGCCAGACATTTACTGAGCGGTACCCAGGATAGCTTCTGCGAATGTCGCAGGACCGGCCAGAGACTTGTCATAGAACCGTTGAAAGGTTTTTTTCCCCCACTGGCCCAGCCCGCAGTGGCGAAAATGTGGTCCATGGGCACCTTCATGGCTCTCGCTGCAGCCCTGGTGGAATAAGACTTAAAAAACGTTAGTAGCAACTCCTGTTTTAATAACTCTTTACCAAAGAATTTTATTTGACCAGGGTTGGCCACCATGGCGTCCAGTCGCAGTTTTTGTAACATCTGGGCTCGTTGGGCTGTCGCCAGTGCCATGAGCATCACCACCTTAAGGATGAGCTGTTTCAAATGGTAGCTCATCTATTGGAGCCCAGCTCCTCAGTAGGGTCAGCATGATCCCCACATCCCACGTTACTGTATATCTGGGTCGTGGAGGGATTGGTATTGAATACTCCCCTCATTAGTTTAAACACCAGGTGGTGGGAGCTGATACTTATATCCAGGTATGAATACAGCGTACTCCTGTCGCTGTTGATGGCACTGTAGCTGAGGCCTGCATCAAAATGGAGGCCTGCTAGAAACTCCAACACATCCAGTATTGTTGCCGAGTTGGAGGATTTGTTGTTCCGGGCACAGAAACCTCCCACTTTCTGATTTGAGTGAGATATTGTTTGCGGGTGGATTCCCAACACGATGCTGCAATAAGGTTCATGGCTCTTGACGAGATGCCTGCCCGGTTGAGCGGTCTTTTCAGAACCTGCAAGCCAACAAGTTTAATGACCATGGCAAGGATGACTGACCCCCCTGTAATGGAGTGAGTAATCAATTTGGGATGTTTCCCAATCGCCATCCATGGTTGTTGTACATTTCTACAACCATCGGGTACCATGGTTGTGTAGGCCAGTCGGGAATGATCAATATGTCAGTTGCAGAGTCTAGTTTAATTTTCTGCAATACCCGACTGGTGAGGCAGCATGGGGGAAACGCGTAGCAACCCATTTCCCCCAATGGATAAAAATGCATCCAATGCTATTACCCCAGGGTCTGGTTCCCACAACACATACGTTGGTATTCGATGGTTCAGCCTGGACGCAAATAGGTCAATATCTGGTGTCCCCAATTTGAGCTATAATATCTCCAAAATCTGGGGGTTGTTGAAGACACGTGTCATTGAAGACACGTGACCTGGTGTCCGCCACTGAATTAAGCTTCCCAGGCAAATAGGTCGCAGTAATCCAAATATTTCTTTCAATGCACCAGTGCCAAATTGTATTAGCCAATTCATTGCAAACTAGCGACCTAATACTACCCATATGATTGATGTAAACCATTATTGTAGCATTATCTATTCGAAAGCGGACATGTAATCCCATGAATTAGTACAGAAGCCCGCAGTCCATGAAATACCCCCAGCATTTCTATATAGTTTATCCCATGTGACTCCAGGAATGTAGACTCATGAGAGTTCCATCTGCCACCACAACTGGACATCGTACCAGTTGCTCCCCAGCCTGGTGCACTTGCGTCAGTTAGTAGCACAACATCAGGGTTGCTCCATATAATAGGTCAATGACATTCTTTAATATTATCTACCCACCATTATAGCTCGTTTCTAGCTTCCGGTGGTAACCAAAGTGGCCGATCAAAGCAGCCAGCATTTGTTTTTTAATGCTGTGATTTGTGACCTTTGTGAATTTTGGTAGTGTAGCGGTCCGAATTGTGCAGCTGGGAATGTAGTTACCAATTTCGAGTTACCAATACCAATAACTTTCGCTGTTTGCCACATGGTCGATACCCTGGCGCAAGCAAGATTGTGGCACTCTTCTGATATAGCAGTAGCTTTATTAGTGGGGATGATAAACTTCATTAAATTAGTGTCTAAGGTGAACACCAAATCCATAACCCGTAGCGGGTGCAGTTTTTGATTTGTCTGGATGGATTACAATCCCAGCTTCTCAAGCAGAGCCTTGGTTGCAGCCACTCCTTGAATTGCCAATTGGAGGGTCTGCCCCATTATAAGGATTTCATCCAACATGCCATCACTATAATCTTGTTGTCGGAGAAGAGCCAATACAGGTAAATACCAACTTGGTAAACAGCCTAAGCTGTGATGGTTCCATTAGGCAATGCACCCTTCCAGACAACTTCAGAATTCCCTGTGAGCCTCAGCGATGGGCACCGTATAGCATGCTTCTTTCAAACTGATACATGCCATAAAGTACCCTGAGTAAAGCATCCACCTAGCTGTTCCAAAAGCATCCATTTTGACATGGGTATATTGTACAAAAGTGTTCAACTCAGCTAAATCGATTATAACCCGACATTCCTCTTATTTTCACTGCTGGTGAACATATTAGGCTCAACTCAATATGTCCATGCTTGGTTATGCCAATTACCACTTTTCCCTGCTCGCCATATAATTTCAGCATGCCCTGCCTCCACCTCTTTTCGGGATAGAGTAAATTCCTACGAGGCGAATGCTGGGTATGGGAATCTATACCTCCCACGAATTATATACCCTTGAACACTTTGTAAAATAAACTCATCTGTGGTTACAGTTTTCCCCATATGTCCAAGGCCGCCCGCAATCGCCCACCTATTCGTGCAGGAGGGATACTACGGCGTGAGAGGAGCCAGACCCCCTTACCTCCATAGTGAACGGCGGTTCCATACATACGGTGCTTCGGGTGGACGTTATGGAGGTTGACGGCCCGGCGGCCGCATTTCCCATGCAGGCCACTGTTGGCCTTGCCCTAAATGGTCGTTGTATTTATTGAGATGGAGGTAGGTAGAATCTTCGTGCCCTATCCGGCAGCCTTGGTTCACAGGTTGCATTAGGCTGTTGCCGGTGATATGGGTGAACTCTGACCGATGGAGTTTCATGAGGCCCACTGTTTTGGCCTCCTTTGTCCAGTCCCTTCACCTGTTTGTACAGGTCTCCAAGCAACTGATGCGGCGGTGGAGCGGTAATGGTCGGCACAACCCCGCGAAATGTGGGGTTTAGTGTGGGCTATATGGAGCTCTTACGCAGGCAATTTATCTCATACTGGGCGTTGCATAGGAGTGCCAGTGCATCATGCTATTTACTGGACACATTATCCCCGATCAGGGTTTTGCAAACGCCGTTATGCCCGTGGAGAACCTTTCTCCAAGGTATTATTGAGAATCTGACTCCAGAGTTGGTGCATATGTAGGCAATCAATGGTGCCCGCCAATTCGTGGTGCAGGGTTCACCTGTCTGGGTAGAAATGGCAACTTCACTCACCACATCCAGCATCCTCCTCATGCTCTGGTTCAGCGGTCACTGGCTGTCCCTGGTCGTCGTCAAACTCAGCAGCTGGGCAATCATTAATGCTTCTGGCTGGAGACGATGAGGAGCTGAGCGGAGTCCTTGCACGGCTAGTGAATGCCGTTCTTCACGTTCTCGGTCCCGCTGGAGATGTTGGACCATTTAAGAGCTCCAACCGCTCAATGCGACCGTCCCTGCTATATGCAGCGGACAAGCCGACTTCCCCAGGCCCTGCGAATTCACTGGGGCTTCCACCATCGGACCTCACCCCCTTAGGGTCTATGGTCCAATGGCAGGTCGTCGTGACCTACAGCCCAAGTAGGGTCATACGACTCCCGCACGGACTCTCCGCTAGTCTGTCTTCTCCCAGACTGTGGCGGCCCACCTGGCAGATAAGAAGGCAGGTGAGTTGACTCGGCGCCGGCCCCCGGAACCTGGCTCCCCGGAGTCCGTGCAGGCTTACCTCCACACTTACACCATTACTTGGCGTGGAGGCGCATGGTCGGCCGCTCGCAGCGCTGAGCTGACCGACCGCTTCCTGCTGCCACCTCCGCCCTTGACCGCAGCCTGACGGGGTGTGTTGTCGGTGGTATCTGCTCCAGCAGGCCTACACGACGCAGCAGTGTTATGCCCGGGCTGCACGATGGCAGATATCCCTGGCTGCGGTACGCAATGCACTTTGCAGGGCTCCCCTGTCGTGCGGCTGTCCCCCGGCCCAGCCCCCTCGGGTCTACTGGAGCTCGGGGAGAGGTTGCTTGTAAAGAAAACAAGACCCCTTGCCACGTACCTGTATCCCCCCTTATTCTCTTGGGGGACGGGGGGCTCGGAGTCTGGACCTGTTGCTTGCAGCTCCATAGCGGTAACCCATTCGGGTGAGTCGGCCCCTGTATTAGCGGGAGCGCCCGACTCTGCATTCCAGCCCCCACCGTTGCGTTAAAGCTGCCGGCGTTCCGTGCAGCTCCGGGGACAAGGGCCGTCGGCTGGCCGCAGCTCAGCACCGCGCCCGACTTCCTCATTCCTGCCCCCACCGTTGCGATAAAGCTGCCGGCGTTCCGTGCAGCTCCGGGGACAAGGGCCGTCGGCTGGCCGCAGCTCAGCTCCGCGCCCGACTTCCACATGCATCGAAGCTGCCGGCGTTCCGTGCAGCTCCGGGGACAAAGGCCATCGGCTGGCCGCAGCTCAGCTCCGCTCCTCGGCAGCGTCGTCCTGCGGCCCTTGTCCATGCTGTGAGCGTTAAGCTGCCGGCGTTCCGTGCAGCTCCGGGGACAAGGGCCGTCGGCTGGCCGCACCACAGCTCAGCTCCCCGACAGCGTCGTCCTGCGGCCCTTGTCCATGCTGTAAAGGAAGGTAATACTTACCTGCCGGTCTTGTGAAGGAGGCCGGTGGGGAGAGCGCACTCCCCCCCCCAGCTGCCGCTGCAGATGCGTGCGACGATATGCCGTGCATGCCTGCTGGCGGGGTCTTCACGAAGTCACTCACATGACTCCGAAGTAAAACAGAGTGTAAAGAGTAGTTCTGGTTATTCCAAGGCATATACAATGCAAAATGAAATATACATCTATAACAGAATAACGTCACAGAGTCATACAGTGTGGAAGCAACGAGCATGTCCCAGCTATACTAGTCCCACCTGCCTGGATTGTGCAGATATCCCTATAAACCTATTCTATCCATGTACCTGTCCAAATGTTTCTTGAACATGCAATTAAAATTCAAGCCACCGGAGAATTGCGTTAATCTGAATGTGTCCATGGTCAATGCTCAAATTTGGGGGAATTTGAGTAATACTGCCGGAGCTCAGGACGCACGCCTCCAGAAAGTCCTGAAACTCCTCTCCACAGCTATCACAGCATACGCCAGGACCCTCGGTGGGGAGAATATGTCCAGTGAGCAGCAGGATGACCTGGCCTTACTCTGCAATGCCCAGTTCGCGATTAATTCTCTCCGAAAAAGCTTCATCCGGCCCACGCTCAACCCTACATTTGCAGGGTTGTGCCGTACCTCCGCCATTCCACCACCACGTCAGCTGTTCGGGGAAGACCTGCCGAAAATGGTGAAAGAGATGGACGAGGAGGCCAAAGCCGTCGGCCTCATGAAGCCGCCTTCATCGACGGCATACGCCCATCGCAACCGCCGTATACTGCTTGGAAACCTCGCCCACCGGTCAGGACACCTCGTCATGCTACTCAACGTCCCCCCAAACCACCATTCACCAGGACCCGCCGTTGACCATGGTGGTAAGGGGGTCTGGTCCCAAGTAGGGGGACGGTTGCGGGCCTTCAGTGGCACATGGGATAAAATAACTACCGACTCTTTTATTTTACAAAGTGTTCGGGGTTATGTCATAGAGTTTATTAATGGTCAACTTCCCCCTATTCCGCATGTACCTCATCGCACATTTGCGCTCTCTCACAAAGAGATCGAGCAAGGACATGCAGCAATATTACGGCTAGCAGCCACAGGGGTGACAGGGAAGACGACACATGATCCCATTGAGTTCGTGTCCACCATCTTTACTAAAACCAACAAAGATGGAGGTTGTCGGATCATCATTGACCTAACTCAGCTGAACACTTTTGTACAATATACCCATTTCCAAATGGAAACCACTGGAACCGCTAAGCAGCTACTGTATCAGGGGTACTTTATGGCTTGCATCGATCTCAAAGATGCATACTATACAGTCCCCATCACAGAATCCCATAGGAAATTCTTACAATTTGTCTGGAAGGGGCAGTTGTGGCAATATGAAGCTTTACCCAATGGCTTAGCCACAGCCCATAGACTGTTTACCACAATAGTCAAACCGATACTGGCTATCCTACGGCAACAGCATTATATCGTCATGGCTTCCCTAGATGATATCCTTATAGTGGGACCAACCCTCCAATTGGCAGAGCTGGCATTCACAGCGACCAAATCTTTATTCGAGACGTTAAGGTTTGTTACCCATCCAGACAAATCCAAATTCACCCCCTCTCAAATCATGGACTATCTGGGCTTTACTATTCACCCTGCGAAGTATCTGATATAAAAGATGCGTGTACCAGCCTTGCTTGCGCCAGGGTGCCGACCATTTGACATACTGCCAAGGTGATTGGGAAACTGGTAGCTACATTTCCAGCTGCGCAATTCGGCCCACTGCCCTATCAAAACTTACAATGAGCAAAGCTTTCTGTGTTACAAGCCAATGCTGGGCACTTTGTCAGGCCAATACAGCTACCAATTAAGGCTAAATCTGAGCTACAGTGGTGGGTTGACAATATTAGTGCGTGTTACAAACCCACCGTTGCTAGCAACCCGTCAGTCGTGTTACAAACTGACGCAAGCGCTCAAGGCTGGGGTGCAACTGACACCACGTCCAGTTGTGGGGCAGATGGGATCCTTACGAGTCTACCCTCCTTCAGACACTCGGGATAAATTATTTGGAGATGCTTGGGGCTTTCGATGGTCTGAGGGCATACTGCCCCAATTTACAGTATTTACATGTCCGTCTTCAACTAGATAATACTACGGTGGTGGCTTACATAAATCATATGGGTGGTATCAGGTCGTCATCATGTGCCGAATTGGCAAACACCATTTGGCACTGGTGTATTGAAAGAAATATTTGGCTCACAGTGACCTATCTACCAGTGAAGCTCAACACAGTGGCAGACACCAGGTCACGTGTATTCAATGATAACACCGAGTGGATGTTGGACCCCCACATATTTGCTCAAATTATAGCTCATTTTGGTACACCAGATATCGACTTGTGTCTTGGGAACCAGACCCTGGGGCAGTGGCTATGGATGCTTTTTCATTCCAATGGTTCTGCTACGCATTTCCCCCATTCTGCCTCATCAGTCGGGTATTGCAGAAAATACAACTGGATTCTGCTTCTGGCATATTAATCATACCCGATTGGCCTACACAGCCATGGTACCCGGTGGTTCTCCAAATAATAATACGTCCGTGGGTTCAACTTGCTCAACACCCCACTTTACTCACTAACCCCATTACGGGGGACAGTCACCCGTGCCATGGTCACTTACACCTGTCGGCTTGCAGGTTCTGAAGAGGCCGCTCCTGGAGGCCGGCATATCGGCCGGAGCTATGGACCTCATTTCAGCATCGTGCAGAGTATTAACCCGGCAGCAGTACCTCACCCAGATCAGGAAGTGGGAGGCCTACTGCTCCCGAACACACACCACCTACAACTCTGCCACGATCCCTGATGTCCTGGAATTCGTAGTGGACCTTCCTTACGATGCGGGTCTCAGCTTCAGTGCCATCAACAGCGCCAGGAGTGCGCTCTCCTCATACCTGAATATAGGTGTGGGCACGCATCATCTGGTGTCCATTTTCGTGAGGGGAGAGTTCAACACCAACCCTCCACGACCCCGATACAACATCACTTGGGATGTGGGTGTAGTACTTACACTACTGAGAAGCTGGTCCCCTATGACAGGACTACCTCTTGACAAGCTCACCCTTAAAGTGGTGATGCTAATGGCACTCACTTCAGCTCAGCGAGTCCAGGCCTTGCAGAAGCTTCGGCTGGACCGGATGGTCTCGACTCCTGCAAAGGTGACTTGCTTTGTCGAGGACCTGCTGAAGCACCATAGACCTGGGTCTTCTGGGCTGCAGTTGGAATTCCGGGCGTACCCCTCTGATGCCATCCTCTGCATAGCCACCCATCTCCGCTATTACATCCGAACAACTCGTACCATCCGGAAGATGGAGCAGGGGCTCCCCATCAGCCACAAACAACCACATCACCGGGTGACTACGCAGACTATCGCAAGGTTGCTCAGGGTGGTGTTGGGTGCAGCTGGTATCGATACTAACATTTTAAAATCTCACTCTACCAGGGCTGCATCCACATCAGCGGCGAGGGCCGTGGAGGTGCCCATGGACCACATCCTCGCCACCGCGGACTGGGCATGAATCGACTTTCTAGAGGTTTTACAATAAACTGGTGGTCGCCCCCGCTACATTCGCGGATGCCGTGCTGAGAGCTGCTCCATGAATGTTTACTCCCCGAGTAGGGGTTTTGCTTTGTTATTCTTTGTTTTAATAACTCTGCATTATTTTTCAGCCTGTTCAGTCTGGAATACATTAACAATCTTCCTCCATCAGTGTTGTGGCAGTGTGATAGAATGGACGTTGTCCAGGGCGTGTAATCACAGAAGCTTTGAAGTCTTCACGAAGTCACTCACGTGACTCCGAAGTAAAATAGTAAGATTAAACGAGAACTTACCAAGTTTGAAGGTTGATCTTTATTTTATGAGGAGTTGCGATGAGGGATTTCGTGCCCTCCGCTCCCACCCTCTATCATAAGGTCAACTGGTATGTTCTACTTTGTTCAATCTTACTATCTCCTTTCATGATGTGTTCTGTGATTCCACACCGCTGCTTTGAAGAATGTCGCGCATGCGTGCTGGCGGGATCTTCACAAAATCCCTCATCGCAACTCCTCATAAAATACAGATCAATCTTCAAACTTGGTAAGTTCTCGTTTAATCCTACTATTAAAAATGCATCTAACTTGGAACCTTCCCAACTGAGACATTAATAAACTTAAAACACTAATTTTTTATCGAAGGAGCAATCTATCAGGCAGTCAGATGTTGATCTTTAACAATAAGAACAGAGAATCTGGAAAGCACTCAGCAGGTCAGGTAGCATCTCTGCAGAGAGGGACCAAGCTAGTGTATTAGGTCAATTACTTTTCATCAAAAGCAAGCTAGGTTGTGGTCCCAATCTTCCAACCTACCTCATTGCCAACCTTGTTGTTTTTCCTCTGTGGTTGGCACAGTGACGTAACAGTAGAGTTGCAGTCGGACAACTCCAGAGACCCAGGTTTGATCCTGATTATGGGTATTGTCTGTACGGAGTTTGTATTGGACAGCACACAAAAAGCCTTTCGTTCTATCTCGGTACATGTGATGCAATAGGGTAGAGATGGGTGGACATTTGGGGGTGATGCTGGCAGAGAGGGTGGGGAAGGCTTGTAAGTTGCAGCTTCTCCGGCTGGAGAAAGTGTTGGATCACAACTCTCAGCTACTCAACATCCAGACACTACTGTAGTCTTGACCCATGAGGACCAGGGTCGTATTGACCAGCAGAGAACAGAAATGTCCCAAGTTCACCCTCAAAGTCCTGGAAGAACTCTACAGAACTATCCATGGGGAGAGAAAGTCAGTCTTCTGTAATTCAGAATTGGAAGAGTTAACAAGTGCTGTCTTACATTGCAGAAAGAGGAAGAGATGGAGAAAACAGAGGGAATGCCCAAGACAAGGACCAGACCACAGTTGGCCATGTCACCATCGCAATGAATATGGGCAGTTATACACAGAGAAGTCTGAGATTTCCAGCACGGATAGAGGCCCTTCAGCCATGTCCATGCCCGACAAGGTATCCCATCTGAAGGGATCTGACCAGAAATGTCACCTATACATGTTCGCCAGAGATTCTTCCTGACACGCAGAATTATTGTAGTCCTTTGTCGTTTATTAGCCCATCCTAACATAGTCCCATTTACCCACTTTTGGCCCAGAAAACAAACAAATCAAAACATAAAAACTAGTTTTTAAGAATGGGCAGGATATTTAGAATGGTTGAATCCAGTCTGGAGATCCTGGGGCTGCAAAATGGCCAAGCAGATGATGAGATAATGGACTTCAAGCTTCCATTGGCATCGTTGGAAGAATGCAGAGGTCCATGTGGGATTGGGATGACGAATTAAATTGATGGAAGCCAAGGGTCTTCCTTGTGGAATGAACAGAAAGGGGTCTCCAGCAAATCAATCTCACAATCTGTACTTGGTTTCCTCACATTGAAGAAGACCAGTTGTACACACGGAATACACCAAACACTAACAAACGCAAGGGGGTTGTTGCTTCATCTGAAAGGATTGTTTTAGTTTGTGGATGGTGGGAAAGGGAAGAGTTGAGAGGTGAAATTGGTGCAAGCCGAGGGAGGGTAGGGGAGAGGTGGGAATGCAAGAGCCGCATAACCAAAACATAAGCGCCAGCGAGCTGGGTTGAAGTGACCTTCAGCCACACACACAGCGTTGTGGAGTATTACTTCATTACAGCCGCATAGGCCTGCAGAGTTCTCCACCAACGATAAATTTTGCAACAGAGTTCTTTCCGTCTTCATCAGTGGGTTAATACGATCCTGCAGGAATTTTATTGAACTAGCACCACTGCTGTGTGTCTGTGAAGAAACTCCTTGGTTGCAGAACTGAGGCACCACAGGAGGTGTGAGGGGAGGGCACAGGAGGTTGCAACCTTCGTTCTAAAAATGGGCACAGAACAAAAACCTCTCATCACATTTTTCAATTAATTGGTCAGAATGTGGAATCCTGGGGTGAGCAATACTTGAAAGGCTGTCAAGAAGTGGTTGCTATGATTCTCTACAATCATTTTACAATCATTATTCTTGACAATCATTTAAAAAAAAAAATTGTGGTAATTTTTTTCTGACGCTCATTAAGGTGAGCCGTGTCAATGCAGAGTTTTTTTCTTCCACTTTTTATTTCTCATGTCGAAGCTCGGCTCCTTGTATCTCACTCTTGTGAATATACTTCCGACCCAACTTCTGAGCAGAACTCCCCACCGCATCAGTCAGATTTGCATTTCTGACAAAGTGGAAGCTTGGCTCAGATCCTCATTGATTCCGACCCTTGAGCAGATTTTCCAGAGTCGGTCTGAGGGAGGGTGACACTCATAAAGATGTTCAGCATCCCATGGCACTAATCAGAGGCGGGCAAGACATTTCCTAGAATGTATTAGCTAACATTCTTACAGTCTATACAGCATGGAAACAGGCCCTTCGACCCACCTTGCCCATGCTGACCAAATTGGCATACTGGCCTAGTCCCATTCACCTGTGTTTGTCCTACGTCCCTCCAAAACCTTTCTATCCATATATACTAAATTACTATTAGACTATCTTTGATCAGGCTTTACTAGCTTTACCTTGCACTAAAATTAACATTATTACTTAATTAATTAATTAATTGATAATTAACGGCTCGATTGTAATCATGTATTGTCTTTCCGCTGACTGGTTAGCACACAACAAAAGCTTTTCACTGTACCTCGGTACACGTGACAATAAAAGAAACTGAAACTGATATGTGTCCAAATGTCTTTTAAATTTTAATTTGCAACCACCTTTTCTTAATCCATGCCAATAACATGTACCTGCTTATACATGTAATAATTCTTTGCGGTAACCTATAGTAAAACACCACACTCGACCATGGACTGCCTCGCCCACTAAAAGGCGGTGAATTTTGTCATGTTTACTGATGTAACTCTGCTGTGATTCTCTACAATCTCTAGTGTCAGCATAATTCCTCCAAAATGCAATCTTGTATGACCCATAATTTTCTCCAGGTACAATAGACGTTATTGTAGATAGACAAGAAATGCTGGAGAAACTCAACGGGTGAGGCAACATCTATGGAGAGAAGGATTTGGCGACGTTTCGGGTCGAAGAGGGGTCTCGACCCGAAACGTCGTCAATTCCTTCTCTCAAAGAAACATAGAAACATAGAAACATCTCCATAGATGCTGCCTCACCCGTTGAATTTCTCCAGCATTTCTTGTCTACCTTTAATTTTTCCAGGATCTGCAGTTCTTTCTGAGACAAGTTATTGTGTTTGTCTGTTACCATAGCCTCCATCCTCACTGATGCAGCATACCTTCTTGGCCATAGTCAGACCACTCATCATTCCACCCAACGTCTCGTCTCCGTACCCAGAGGTGTGCTCCTGACTGCACGGCCACCCTCACTTCCAGTCCCAACACTCTTCTTGCTGCCTTCCACTCTTCAGATCGCCTAAAACTCAGCTACCAACAAATTATTCTGAAAGGCATGTTTCCCAACGCTGGGCTTTGTTGCCCTGTGCCTTTGTCCTCTGAGGTTAAACTTCCCACGGTTTCCCATTCTGTCTTTGGACACTCTTGCAGCATTACAACCTCCCCCAGAATCTCAATTTCTCCAACCTTAATCTTGTGGAAACATTCCTTCCTGTACCCCATCATTGATGCTTGTACCATCACCCCTTGTACTCAGCCTCTGGAGCATCTCCCACACCAGTACACCACTCCAAACTCAAAAAACTACCTCTGTGACCCAACATCAACACCCTTCAAATATCTTCTGTATCGTACAGAATATCTTCTGTATCACTCTGGTAAGACCACATCTGGAGTATTATGTACAGTTTTGGTCTCCTAATTTGAGGAATAACATCCTTGTGATTGAGGCAGTGCGGCGCAGGTTCACGAGATTGATCCCTGGGATGGCGGGACTGTCATAAGAAGAAAGATTGAAAAGACTAGGCTTGTATTCACTGGAGTTTAACAGGATGAGGGACTATCTTATAGAAACGTATAAAATTATAAAAGGACTGGACAAGCTAGATGCAGGAAAAATGTTCCCAATGTTGGGCGAGTCCAGAACCAGGGGCCACAGTCTCAGAATAAAGGGGAGGCCATTTAAGACTGAGGTGAGAAAAAACTTTTTCACCCAGAGAGTTGTGAATTTGTGGAATTCTCTGCCACAAAGGGCAGTGGAGGCTAAATCACTGGATGGATTTAAGAGAGAGTTAGATAGAGCTCTAGGGGCTAGTGGAATCAAGGGATATGGGGAGAAGGCAGGCACGGGTTATTGATTGGGGACGATCAGCCATGATCACAATGAATGGCGGTGCTGGCTCGAAGGGCCGAATGGCCTCCTCCTGCACCTATTTTCTATATAATGCTTTGGTGTCCATTTCTGTCTCACGTGAAGTCGTCTGGGACAATTCAATGATACAGGTGCCATATGAATGCAACAATGGTACATATCATTGTTGTTGAACTATGTTCCAAGTAACTCGAATACTTTGAACACAAAGTGACAGTCTGTGCAGAAAGGTTTGGAATGTTAAGGAGATGTATGACAAAAGCAAACCTGTTTTTTCCCCTTGCAGCCTCAATTAGTGCGATTACCAACTTAACCAATTAGTCCCGAGTAATGAGCAGTTTCAAGCTGTGGCTCGAGAACAGGGTTGAAATTTCCCCAAAGCATCTCACTTGGGAATCATACCATTGAGCAAGAAAACAGGATCTTTCATTTTGGCCGTTTGGCTTCTATTCAAGCCAGGCTCCAGTGGTGAAAGAGTAATGCTTGATGAGTTACCTCACGCAGTCCTGAAAAAAGTGCAGAAAAAATCTCAGTGCAAAACATTCCTCAATTACTGGAATTTTAATTGGTCAACTGACTGCTGAACTTATTGTGAGACAGTTGCATTGTTAGAACCCCAATAAAGCTTGCGGCACAACTTTTAGTTCCGCTTGAATTGTTGTTATATTAATGCATTTATGATTATCAAAAAACATCTGCCCTCTGATAGTTTGGTTCAAAATAAACATTACTGGGTGAAACAAAAATCACTGGGATTAAAGTTTGCTCTGATTACTTGAATTAAATGCAGAGTTTATGTTAACAAGTTATATCCAGCATCCCAAATCTCATGTTCAGGTCGCATGTAACAAATGACTAGATGCATATTCTTGATTTTGCCATTCAGACCTTGTGCCAGCTCTTTAGTAATGTTACTGAAATAACCCCAATCCATTCACCCAGACTGAAGCATTCTATCCCAGGCAACAACCTGGTGAATCTTCTCTGTACTCTGTCCAGTGCCAATTTGATAAAGGAAATGGCTTCTCTGATAACACAATTCTCCACTGAATGTAAAAGTGAACCACACAGAAATGTTTTGCCTGGTGGATGGATGAAGTCAGGCACCAGTAGATATTTTAAGGAAGAGTTGAAAGATATATAAAGGAGGGACAAATAGAGAATATGGGGAGGCAAGCCATGGATGTCACTCTGGACTTCATTAACAAAGACCTCACTCGGTAACCTCCTCGTACAAACAGGAGAATGATGCAGCAGGTAGTGCTGCTGCCCCACAGCTCTAGTGACGGGTTCCAGCTCAACCTCGAGCGCTGTCTATGTGGGGTTTGCAAGATGTTTCTATAACCTGGTGGTTTTGCTCTGGTTTTGTCCCATTGGTAATTTAATTGGCTCCTGAAAATTCTATCTTGGTGCTGGCTAAAATAAAAATAATCAACTGGGTAGTTGCTGCCCACGCGATGGACCAAGTTGCAGGATCTGCAGAGATAAGGAGATGGGGAATGGGATAACTATTGGGATTGGTCCTCTGGAAGCAGACATGGACCCAATGGGCAAAATGGCCTTCCAGCTACGTAGACACAGGGAACTGCAAATGCTGGTTTACAAAAGAAAAACAGAGTGCTGGAGTCACTCAACAAATCAGGCAGCAGCTGTGGTGGGTGTGGATGGATGATATTTTGGGCTGGGACCCTTCTTCAGACTGTGAGCTCTTACAAGAACATGTACAACTTAGTGTGGTGAAAATTGTGCTTGGTAATATTTTGAATGTTATTAATAACATTGCTGTCCATTACTTTAGTGGCAAAGATAGCAACACTACAATATATATGTTCATCAACAAGCAAATTCTCTTTTCAGTAGGCTGATTTAATCAAATTCCCAACAGTCTCCAACCCACCCAACTTTTTGATCACTTAAATCTTCCAAACTCATCTACGCATTTCCCCATCATATTTATTGACTCTTATCTGCTCCTTGTTACTTCCTCAGCACTATCTAGGCAACTGCTTGTAATTTTACTTCGGAGGCACGTGAGTGATTCCATGAAGAAGGCCCGCCAGTGTGCATGTGCGTTATTACGTTAGATGCATGGCGCAGCTACGGGCTGGAGAGCGCAGCTGCACCAGCGGTAAGTTAAAAACACGTCTGTAAGTTTTTTAAACTACGCTGCGAATGTCCCTAAGTGCCAAAAGACTGGTTTCAGGAGCCAGCAGGAACATGGAGAAATCAACCAAAGGTAGGGCGAGGCGTGCCGCCGACAAAATCAGAGAAACTGACCGCGGGACCGCGGCCAGCGGGCGGGCGCATACGCCGGCTCCAGAACTGCCGACCGTACAACCAGCGGCAGCGACTCCGTTGCCTCAGAGCACCATGGCGGGAAGAAGGCCAAAAGAAAGTCAGTAAGGCCTGTCGACTGATGAGTCAGGCCAAGAGGACTCCCCTCCTACCAGCAAAAGAGTTTGGGGACGTCTAGATAAAATGGAGCACCTCTTAGAAAGAATACTCCATCATGAGGTGTTCCAACCAGGGTTCTATACCCCTGGGATTCCCCAGCAGCCCTCAGCAGCAACCTCCAGCAGAGGTCCATATAGGGAAGACCTGTACCTTCAGGAGGAACCATATGTCCACGGGTCTGCATGGGGGCCCATAGCAGCAGCGCCAGGTCAAGGGCTGCATGATACCTCCCTTATGCATGAGCAGGGCGAGCCAGGGCAGTGTGACTCTGACCCTGAAGTTGATGGTATAGCAGAGGAGCATACCCCAAAGCACACGAGCTTAGCTTCAGGTGTGCCAGATGTGGCATGTAGATTTGCCAAACCGGCAGGAACCGGTGAGGAAATGGAGGAAAATCTGGCCAGGAACATCAATTATATGGCTTCTCACCAGCTCCAAGAATCCATAATGGATGAAACATCTAAGAGGTACGAAACACCTGTAAACTGTGCATCGCTCAGAGTGCTCACAGTGAACCACGCCATCTGGGGGCAAATGGGCGTAACCGTGCGATCGCATGAGTTAAGGCTGCAAAAAGTCTTAAAATTAATAGGAGCAGGAATAACGGCATTTGGGCGGACAGTGGAAGGGGCACCACTATTGGACACACAGCAGGATATGTTGGCCCTGCTGTGTAACGTCCACTTCAAAATTAACTGCCTGAGAAAAGCTGTCATCAAGCCTATGCTCAACCCAAGATTCGCAGCCCTATGCAGATCCTCCAACAATCAGCCACCAAACTTGCTGTTTGGCGAAGATCAAGCAAAACATGTCAAGGACTTGGATGACGAGGCGAAGACGATCGGCCTCATTAAATCGCATTCCTCAGGCAGGATGCTGCCTCGTCAACCATACCCCTTCAGACGGGCCACAGACGCTGGTGCGGGGCAAGGACCAAGCCGGGCTCTTCCATCTCTACGCCCTTGGCATGCACCAATGCATCCCCCCAACCGGACCAGGAGACAGAGGAATCCAGCAACCATGGAGGTACGAGTAACTGGACTTGTCCAGGACATATCCTCTAGAGACCAGTCACCTGTAGGGGGTAGATTGCAATTGTTCTACGATGAATGGTTCTGCATAACATCAGATCCATTTATACTGGACAGTATCCGGGGGTCTCGAATTGAGTTTATCTCTGAATTACATCCACCCATACAACATACACCAAGTCGGGTGTTGGTGTTTTCAAAACCAGAAACTCTACAGGTAAATGATAAAATTGAAACATTATTCAATAAAGGGGTAATTGAAAGGACGGCTCATCAGCCTCAACAATTTGTGTCTAATATATTGCCAAGGCAAAAGAAGGATGGTGGGTGTCGAGTCATTCTAGACCTAACCCGACTGAAGTCCTATGTCCAGTGTAAACACTTTAAAATGGAAACTTTCAGTACTGCTAAGCAACTGGTTTCCAACGGATGTTATATGGCAAGTATAGATCTGAAAGATGCATATTATTCAGTACCAAATCATTACAAATACCATAGATACTTGAAATTTAGTTGGATGAGACAGCTGTGGCAATTTAAACCTTTGCCCAATGGGTTAACCTCAGCCCCTAGGTTGTTTACAAAATTGTTGAAACCGGTATTAGGACTACTCCGGGCTCAGAATCACATTGTGATGGCATACTTGGATGATGTTCTGATCATAGGCAATATTCAGGAGGCAGCTGAATTTTCGGTTACAGTTACCAAACATATGTTTGAGAGGTTAGGTTTCCTCATCCATCCAACTAAATCCAAATTGATGCCATCTAGAATCATTGACTATTTGGGGTTCACCATTGATTCCACTAACATGTCAGTGACTCTGCCTACGGCCAAAACGTTAGAAATTATGGAGGCCTGCAGCAATCTGGTAGATGAACAGCAACCCTCCATCCGACGAGTGGACAGTGTTATTGGCAAATTAGTGGCGGCTTTCCCTGGAGTGCAATTTGGGCCTCAAAACTATCAGAATGTGCAACGAGCTAAGGAACAGGCACTCAAAAAACATGCAGGTCATTTCGATAGACCAATGCAATTGCCAGCCAAAGCTATCACCGAGTTGCAATGTTGGATAACTAATGTCTCATGTTGTACTAATAGCATTCTGAGTAAACAACCTTCAGTTGTTTTATAAACTGATGTGAGTGCTTCGGGATGGAGAGCCACTGATACCAATTCTAGCTGTGACGGCAGATGGAGCATGCAAGAGGCATTGATCCTGCGGATGCATGAGATAAACTATGTAGAATTGTTGGGGGCATTCTATGGCCTAAAAGCGTACTGTTCAACAATGCATGATTTGCATGTTCAGCTCCAGATTAACAATACCACAGCTGTTGCATATATCAATCACATGGGTGGAATTAAGTCATTATCATGTGATAATCTGGCTAATCTCATCTGGCACTGGGGTATTACTAGAAACATCTGGGTCTCAGCAATCTACTACTAGGTAGAGATAACATGGTGGCAGACACCAGGTCACGTAAGTTTAATGACAACACAGAATAGATGCTGAATCCAAAAGTTTTTAGAAAGATTGTCACCCAGCATGGATTGCCAGACATAGATCTGTTTGCATCCAGGCTGAATCACCAATTACCTAACTACGTCTCATGGGAACCAAATCCAGGGGCAGTAGCGGTGGATGCATTCTCGGGGAGGTACGTTCTTTTACGCTTTTTCCCCCATTCTGCCTCATCAGGCAATGTCTCACCAAAATAGAGCAGGACTCCGCTTCTGGTGTTTTGGTAGTTCCTGACTGGCCCACACAGCCATGGTTCCCATTGGTTCTGAGACTGATGACACAGCCATTCATGGTTATCCCCAAATGCAGCAACTTGTTGGTTCAACCTGTGACAGGAGAGAGTCACCCTTTACATGATGTATTCATTTGTTGATTTGCAGATTCTGACCAGACTGTTCCAGGGGCTCGGACTATTGAGTCGGACCGGGATGTGATTACTGCGGCCTGGAGGGATAGTACAAAAAAAACAATACGCATCTCATATTAAGAAATGGGAGATGTTCTGCTTACAGTCAAATATATCTTATCACACTGCAGGTATATCAGATGTATTGGAGTTCCTTGCTACATTGCATTTTGAAGAGCAATTGAGTTATAGTGCCATTAATAGTGCTCAGAGTGCATTGTCCTCCTATTTATGGCAGGGGTCGGGACAACACTCTGTTGGATCTCATCCATTGGTGGCCTGATTCATGAAAGGTATTTTTAACAAGAACCCTCCCAGACCTAGATATACGGAAATCTGGGATGTGAGCATAGTTCTCACACTGCTTCGGCAATGGGCTCCAATTACATCTCTGTCTTTCCAAAAACTAACGCTCAAAGTGGTCATGCTCATGGCTCTTGTTTCAGCGCAATGGGTCCAGACATTGCAAAAGCTACGACTGGACAGCATGCATTCTTCTGTAGATAATATTACGTTTTATGTATATGATCAAATCAAACAAAGCAGGCCAGGGATGTCTGGAACGAAAATAAGCTTTCGATCATATCCCGTGCACCAGCGACTATGTGTAGTTACGCACCTGCGTCAATATATGGAGGTCACCAAGAGTCTCAGAGGCCCCGAAACAACGATGCTCATCAGCCACAAAAAAACCTCATAGATAGGTGTCGGTACAGACCATTTCTAGATGGCTGAAACAGGTTTTGGATTGTGCTGGGGTAGATACTGATGTGTTTAAATCTCACTCCACCAGGGCGCCATCAACATCCGCAGCGAGGGCACTGGACGTCCCTTTAGACCAAATCCTCGGGGCCGCAGGATGGTCCAGTGAAGGGATTTGTCAACGGTTCTATGACAAACCTGTCCTCACGACGGAAAGATTTGGGCATGCTATTTTGGGTTCTGTTTTGTAATTTCCCCCTGGGAGAGAGGGGTTATTACTGTTCCTTTTTGTTATTAAAACATTAATTTGTATAATTCAAACAATGTTCAATATATTATTTGTTTATCCTGTGTCAATCGAAGCAGCGTGTAGTATGGAACTGGATCTACGGCATGAAATCACAGAGCTTTGAAATCTTCACTGAATCACTCACGTGACTCCGAAGTAAAGTAGTAAGATTAAACGAGAACTTACCAGTTTGAAGTTTGATCTTTATTTTATGAGGAGTTACGGTGAGCGATTACATGCCCTCTGCTCCCGACCCTCATAATCGCAAAGATCATCTGGTAGTTCTAGTCTTCTGACTCTTACTATATTACTTTGGTTGTGGTTACTGTGATTTCACACCACTGCTTTGAAGATTGACGGGCATGCGCACTGGCAGGGCTTCTTCACATAATCGCTCACCGTAACTCCTCATAAAATAAATATCAAACTTCAAACTGGTAAGTTCTCATTTAATCTTACTACTTCCATCGCATCTGTCCACATCCTCAAACAACCACACAGCCTCCAAGCTTTGAGGACAAAAGCTTGGTCATCCATAGATGCACTCCACGCTGCTCCCACCAGCCTGAAGAGTTTGACTTCCTACAAAAGAGGAAGTTACTTTTTTTGTCATGTAATTGGATCAGAAATTATTCCAGGATCAATTCCACTGACTGACAGAAGCATCCCACGGCATATTTCACATTGCGATATACTCCTGGCAACGATTTACAAATAGACAGCTTAAACTACCATTTCGACCCAAGTCAAAGCAGAAAAGTGTATTATTCCCTTAAAATCTTTGTCAGAGATCAGTGACAAGGTTTTAATTCTTTGGTGAGTGCAAGTAACTGCAGGAAAGTCGGATGTGGCGCATTGTGGAGGGGAGCGAGGTGGTACGCTTTGGCTGAAGAGGCGAAAATCTACATCTCGCTCGCTCAGAACAGCGAGGCTGCAGCGGAGAGCATCGCTAGACTCCGACTGAGAGATTGTAATCGAACAGTGGATCAGACTCAGTGGTCTGACTGTTGTTTTGTTCTCGTGTGGCAGCTGGCAAACTGTGACTGTACAATTAGAAAGTTGGGCAATTTAAATGAAACAGTGCTATTGACAATCGGAAACTTTACACGCACCAGACTGGAACAAAAGTTCAGCGATATAAAATGGCACACACCAGAGTCACTATATTTCCCTTTTCAACCTGGGCACATATCCGCCAAGACTTCCTCTCCACAATCAGCCATCGTTTATTCTCTCTCCCCTACCACCACCCTCAACTCCTGACATTCAATGAATTAGTTAGAAGTTTCTGCACCCATCAGATACCACAGCATTGACAGTCCAGCAGTGATTGAGCACTGACCCCCCCCCCCCCCCCCCGGACCTAACGACCCATGCGAGTCTCCTGACGTGGACAACCTACAACATCGGGAATCCTCTCTCAGCTCCTATCAGCCTCAACTAAATGCATAGTTATTATTTTGGCTTATCATAGTTTGATCTGAAGATAGTCACAAAATGCTGGAATGCAGAGGAAGGGTGTTGAGCCGAAAGATCACCCACTCCTTCTCTCCAGAGGTGCTGCCTGCATGGCCCGCCGCGTTACTCCAGCATTTTGAGTCCATCTCCAGCATAAACCGGCATCTGCATTTCTTTCCTGCACAGACCAAGTTTGCTGTCAGACATCCACATTTCTGCCATTTTTAATCCAACTGGTCATGCAGTTTTAGACAGTGGACAAGAACATCAAGCGACGAGTGTATGACGAGAACATGAAATAGTGCATTGTGATTAAATGTTACTCTCAGTCTCTGCTTCAATAGTACTGTGGTCAGCTGGCCATGGTGGACGAATCCTCATCTCCAAGTCAAGGAAGTGACTTTCAACCCAAATCCAGAGCTGGAGGAAATAACTGATGAGGGTGTACTGCACCTAAGGAGAATAGAACCAAGGGATTTCTGCACTGCTGCTTAAATATTAAGCATAACTGGTCCACTGGTCACTCACTGCCATTGGTATTTAGTTGACCAGTTGGCCCCTGTACCCAGCCAACTGGGCAGAAATCCTTTCGTTCTGCTGCACTGGATGGTCTGTACTAAAGGACTGCTGTTTTTATCGGACAGTATTAATATAAGGGAATTATGATAGAGAGTCAGTACTAAGGGACTGCTATACAGATAGAGGGTTGGTACTAAGGTACTGCCATACAGTTGGAAAGCTAGTAGTTTAGTTTAGTTTAGAGATACAATGCTGAAACAGGCCCTTTGGCCCACCGAGTCTGCATCAACCAGCGATCCCAGCCTATGAACACTATCCTACACACACTAGGACAATTTACATTTACACAAAGCCAATTAACCTACAAACCTGTACGTCTTTGGAGCGTGGGAGGAAATCGAAGATTTCGGAGAAAACCCACACGGACACGGGGAGAGGGTACAAACTCCGTACGGACAGCACCCATAGTCAGGATCAAACCCAGGTCTCCGGTGCTCGAAGGCAGCAACTCTACCGCTGCGCCACCGTGCTGCCCTAATAATAATAGTAATAAGAGACTGTTCTTGTGGAGATTGAGTCATAGGTCTCGTCTTCTTGTGGGGGGTTAGTACTAGGGATCACTGTGCTGGTAGAGGGCTAGTATAAGGGATTACCGGTCGGGTGAAGGGTTCGTTCTAGGGATTCTAGAGCAGGGTCAGTACTGAAGCAATGCAATTCTGTTGGGTGGGTAGTATTGAGACCAAATCTTCACTTCATGGTTCAATGAAAATCTCTGACACTTTCAAAGCAGAGACAGGACATTTTTTTAATGCACAGACCATTCCCAATACAGGACGTTTAAACAACCTATCTGATCCTGGGCACTCATCTTGTCAGGTATCGCTGTGCAAATCTGGGTTGCTGCATATGCCTGTGTTACGACACCTTGAAATGACGACAGACTTAAAATAATGAACTGACCAGAAAGCACCTTGAACAACCTAAATGACAAGAAAAAAAAATCTACAGAACTGCAAGATATTTTTTCATCTGATTCCTACAAGATAAAAAGCAGTCTTTTATTTGGAATATTAGGACCAAACATAAGCAGAGATTGAAGATACGCACACAGCAAAAGCTTGTCTTATTAAGAGCACAACTCTGTGAGAAAGTCACATGAAGCCCATTACAAACTACACTTTGTCTCCCAAACCACATCACAGCATGCATTCTCTATTGGGCTTCCAGACCCATGGGATAAGGCTTCATAGCTTCAAATGCTTTGATGTGTTCAAATATAAACACAAGTCCAAATGCTACTGTACACACTGTGTCAAAGAGACCAATGGCTGGAACTACGCTGATCATGTGGAGGCTGACTGCTGGCCACATAGTTCACCCATGGCTGGTGCAGTGAGGACGCAACATGTCAACGTTGTAAACCCAGTGAATAAACAGTATAAAACCAAGACAAGGCCAATTCCTCCTCTCCTCCGAAGTTCAATTCCTGTGCGCCTCGCAGCCTGTCCTTCCCAACTGTTCAGCAGCAGTGCGTAGATGTCCAACAACCTGCCCACACTGCGTGCCATGTCCCTCCACAGTCAGGGACCCTGGATAAACCCCAACCACTTTCTACTGGAACCAGTCTCAACAGAGTAGACAGATGTACGTCGAGGAAAGGAGTTTTGAAGATCAAACCTCAAATCCAACACAGGGAGGGAACAGTGATCCTTCCCGCCTGAAGAATGGACTACCCTGAGCAGGCACTTCAAAACATTGGAGAGATACCACTAATGCTAGTTGTTCAAAGTCTCCCAAATCTACTGACCAGATAAATGAAATATTCTCCTGAGACATCTTCCCAAACATTGGCGCTCCAGTAGCCCCTGTCAACTCGGAAGGAGATAACCACTTATGAGATGTTTGTGCAGTAATCAACCAGAACTAATCAACCAGAAATATGGATCTGCCTGACACCATATTCCTGACGAGTTACTACAGCAGGACCTCCCTTGTGGAATGGTCTCACAAGCAAGAAATGTCCCACCGACAGATATGGATCCCTGGCCCGAGACTGGAATGGAACAGGAGAAGTGTTAAAGAAGGAACTGCAGATGCTGGAAAATCGAGGGTACACAAAATACTGGAGAAACTCAGCGGGTACAGGAGCATCTATGGAGCGAAGGAGATAGGCAACATTTCGGGCTGAAACCCTTTTTCAGACTGATGGGGTGCTGGGGGGAGGCGGGGGGAAGAAAGGAAAAAGGAGGAGGAGGAGGATCCATAGATGCTGCTGCACCCGCTAAGTTTCTCCAGCATTTTGTGTACCCACGGAACAGGAGAACCTCTTTTCCCTTCAGCTGAAAGCAGAAATCCTGTAAAAACAGTGGGAGGAGCAGGACCTCTCACCTCCCAGGCGTCCCACCTGCCCACTTTGTGGAACATCTCCTGCCCGACCTACAGCAGGACCTGTGGAACCTCAGTGATTTCACGAGCCGCCTCTGTATCCACAGATGTGGGGTGAAAGCAGGTCACCCTCAAAGCAGAGGGGCTGCCGGAGATGGTTAAATCAGGATCCAAGGTCGAGACTGGGTGGGATTCTTGGATGTGCTTCTTTGTACCATTCCCCAAAATAAATAAACAGAAATGTACAACACTTCTGACAAATCACAAAAATATCCCAGCGATGTTCAATGTAAGTGCGATGACAAGCACCGTCGGAGATCCAGCCAAGACTTACACACAGCAGAGAGCTGCAATGGGAGTGTACATGACAAGAACAGCAGTTATATAAATGAGGTACATCTCAAAAACTCATGTCACCCAGCTTCTATTTTGATTCATCCTGGTAAATCCACATTGCAGGATTTACGATATGATTCGATACGATAGAACTTTATTTATCCCAGGAGGGAAATTAATCTGCCAACAGTCATAAAAACACAAAAACATAAATCACATGAAACATGAAATTAAAGTGACGAGTGGAAAGGATTGGGGATGAGCATAGATTGGGATGGGGGGGGAGGGGGGGAGTCAGTGTCAGTCTAGCCCATGACAGAAGAGGGAGGATAGGTTTGATAGGCACAGGGAAGAAGGATCTCCTGTGGCGTTCTCTCCTGCATCTTGGTGGAACCAGTCAGTTGCTGAAGGTGCTCCTCAGGTTGACCAGTGTGTCATGGAGGGGGTGAAGAGCTGTATTGTCCAGGATGCTCCGCAGTTTGAGGAGCAGTTTAGTGTAAGCAATTTAATGTGCTTACATAATGTCAGAGAGTATTTGGTTGCACTTTGGGATAAAAACATTGAGTGAAATACACTGCTATGCAATCCCGGAGATATTTGTAATGAAGGTTGAGTAATTGAGGATTGAACCGATGGCTTGATTGATTTAATGAGCAGATAGCTTGCAGCCAACAGGCAGTTCCTATCTTGTTGTCACTGCTCTGTAAACAGTGCTGGCAGGTTTAGCAAGGAGGCAATGCAGAAACCTTATTCGTCTGAAAATGCCTTAACATCCTGAACTACATTGCAGCTGAATTAGTGAAAAATTAACTTAATTGAAATAATTGGACTGCTGATAAATTTCACAAAACAATGACTAATTTGAAAAGGCAACTTGGCTGAGTTGGCCAAATCCTGTGTGTCTGGTCTATAGATTCCAGCCCAACGCAGATACAGACAGCAAGGCTGATGCAGACCAAGAGCTGGCTTGGTGATTGTTTCGTTGAACACCTCCGCTCAGTCTGCCTAAACCTACATGACTTCCTGCTTACCAAATACTTTAACTACCCCTCCCATTCCCACGCTGACCTTTCTGTCCTGGGCCTCCTCCACTGTCAGAGTGAGGCCCAGCGCAAATTGGAGGAACAGCACCTCATATTTTGCTTGGGCAGCTTACACCACAGTCTGAAGTAGGGTTTCGACCCAAAACGTCACCCACTCCTTCTATCCAGAGATGCTACCTGTCCTGCTGAGCTACTCCAGCTATGTGGGAAAAATTTTGATTTGTGGATCAAACAGGTCTCAATGATTGTTAAATATCCCTTGATACCATTTGAAAAAACTACCTCCAATCCACTTTGAAAATCAGCTGCCCTTATGTTTCTTGCTGTTTATGTTACTTGCACTGAGGGATTTCTATAATTACCTACCAAATTTTCTATTAAAGTCAATTTTCAGAAGCATTTCAGCACAAACTATACAAACATATCCACCTGATACTTGAGGGCCCCGATAGTGCCTATTAATGCTGCTTGTGAATTTAAAAACCTGGCCACTCCAAAGAGCCCCTTCAACCCATCGAGTCCCCACCAACCAGCGATCCCCGCACATTAACACTATCCTACACACACCAGGGAAGATTTACACTTATACCAAGCCAATTAACCTACAAACCTGAATGTCTTTGGAGTGGGATATTAGCCCACTTTCTGTAGTTAACAGTGGCTCAGTGGATAATACTCTTGCTTGACAGGCAAGAATTTTTCAAGTGATCTGAGCATATTATTCAGGCCACGACTGCAAAGTGCTATCATGTGTCATTTAGGGATGAGACACTCGACTGGGGAAAAGTTTGTCCATTCAGGTTAACCATATAACCATATAACCATATAACAATTACAGCACGGAAACAGGCCCTCTCGGCCCTTCCAGTCCGTGCCGACCATTTGTTTTCCCCTAGTCCCATCTACCTGCTCCATTCCCTCCATACCCCTCCATTCCCTTCACGTCCATATACCTATCCACTTTACTTTTAAAAGGTTGATGTAAAAAAATCTCATTGTAATATTGTGAAAAGGAGTAGGGGGTGATTTTCTCCAGAGTTCTTTGGCAATGTACATTCCTTCCATGTACATTAATAAGACAAATGGTTTGGTCATAAACCCATGCTCAGTTTGGCCAGCCTATAATTCAGAAGTGGCTACAAGTCAATATTAGGCTGCAAACATCTGGGGTGTCCAGGGGTCATGAGGGGTGCTGCAAACATCTGGGGTGTCCAGGGGTCATGAGGGGTGCTGCAAACATCTGGGGTGTCCAGGGGTCATGAGGGGTGCTGCAAACATCTGGGGTGTCCAGGGGTCATGAGGGGTGCTGCAAACATCTGGGGTGTCCAGGGGTCATGAGGGGTGCTGCAAACATCTGGGGTGTCCAGGGGTCATGAGGGGTGCTGCATACTTTCATCGAAAGCGTGAAGCCACTGAGTGGCCTTGAAGAAACATCACTTTCTGTGAAATATTTTCAGTTGGGATTGTCGACCGTGAATTTTGCTCCCGTTTCTAAATATTTCCGCAGGTTATCTGAACAATGAGGGAAACAGAATTAATTCTTTTTGATGCTCATATTTGTCAGTCATTTGGCAATTAACCCCTTGACTACTGTTGCCATGGAGATATAATTACAATATAATTAGGGTCAGGATGATACTGTGTTGCTGGTTGCATACTTCAAAAGCAACACATCCCTCCAAGGTTTAGGCTTTGAAAGGCAGTGATCCAACACAGGGATGGAAATGCTATCCTGTCCCTGAGTCTGTTTCAAGAACATGGTTAATAAAGAATTTTTATTAACCTCTTTTCCTTCTTTTGACGTTGACACAATGATGCAGCAAGGTGAGTGAGCTGAACACTGGAGGGGTTCCACAGGGTCTACTCCAAGTCCCCACAGTGAGGAATCATGAGCACCTCGGCAGCTCTTTGCTGATGCACGCTCACATGCCTCTTGCCTTTTCTCCACCATTAATGAACAGTTTCTGAAGGCAGTTCTCCCATTGCACGGCAGATTGGCCTGAGCTTTGCTCCCTGACACTATTTGTTCTGTTTTAGGGGAAGTGTAATCTTAGTTTAGTTTGGTTTAGTTTGGAGAAACAGCAGGGAAACAGGTCCTTCTGCCCACCGAGTCCACGCTGGCCATCGATCACCCGCTCACACCAGCTCCACGTTATCCCACTTTCTCACAGTGGTGCAACGGTAGAGCTGCTGCTCACAGCGCCAGAGACAGGGGTTCGATCCCGACTATGGGTGCTGTCTGCATGGAGTTTGCACGTTCTCCCCGTGATCTGGGTGGGTTTTCTTAGAGATCTTCGGTCCCCTCCCGCACTCCAAAGATGTGCAGGTTTGTAGGTTAATTGGCTTGGTATAAAGGTAAAATAGTCCCTAGTGTGTGCAGGATAATGTTAATACGCAGGGATGGCTGATCGGCATGGACTGGGTGGGCCGAAGGGTGGGCCACGCTGGATCTCTAAACTAAACATTCACTCCATACGGGGCAATGTTACAGAAGCCAATTGTCCTACAAACCGGCACGTCTTTGGAATCTGTGTCAGGAATAAATCAGTGTCAGACTTTCCCAAGCACCTAATTTGAAGAGAGTCCCTGCTCACTGGCACCCCCCCCTGTGTAGACACGGCAGGAGTGTGGATTTCAGGCAATGTGTCCGTGGGTGGCTTGATGCCACATTGACCGCCCCTGGTCGCTGGCACGTCTCCTGGTAGCATCATTGGGAAAGGACGTTGTGAAGTTCGTTCCCTGCTTCTCCACTTGGGCTGACTTTCCATGCTTGGTTCAACCGACACCACACAGACCCGCTCAGACCATTTCCAACACCCACAGGCATGGAGCTGGGAGCCAGGGGCTTGTGGTGTCAGCAGTGGGGGAACCAAGTGTTGGCAATGACGCCATGATCTGTGAAGAAGCGTCACGACTCGATACGTGACCTATGGAATGGAATACTTTATTTTCTTTACATGTGACAAGGCAGAGTGAAATTCCTTGCTTACACACCCAAGGTATACAGATAGCGGCCACTTACAGCGCAGACAACTACAAAGCACACCGGCTCCTCCTTTGTCTCCCCCCCCCCCCCCCCTCCCCAACAGCGGTTCCCCCACGTCCGGTCCTCACTGTCCTTTGTTCTCCCTCCTGCCCCATTATCCATTGTTCTCCCCTCCCTCCCCCACAGGGGTTCCTCCACGTCATCTATCCATGTTCCCCAAAGATGCTGCCTGACCTGCTGATTTACTCCAGCACTTTGTGTTTTTTTGTGCAATAACCAGCATCTGCAGTTCCTTATTTCTGCAATGAAGCTGCTCTTGGTTGGAGCCTTCCTGAAACTCAGTGACGAGGATGGGAACTGGGATTAAGCCAGCAGATACTTTGTGAGCACACACTCAAACGGTGCACATGAACGCTGATCCCACCAGCTAGTGTGGCACGTAAAGCCGCTGCCTCACAGCGCCAGAGATCTGTCTGTGTGGAGTTTGCACGTTCTCCCCGTAACCGCATGGGTTTTCTTTGGGTGCTCCAGTTCCATCCCACATCCCAAAGGTTTGTAGGCTAATTGGCCTCTGTAAATGGTCCCTAGTGTGCAGGGAGTGGAAGAAAAAGTGAGATAACAGAGAAATGGTGGGAACAGGTGATCGATGGTTGGCACACACTCGGTGGGCTGAAGGGCCTGTTTCTATGCTTCAATTGAAGTATCTTTCAATTAATCAAGATGGTAAGCTACCTGGTGTTGTGGGGATGGCATCAGGCCCTTCAGCCCACTAGGTCCATGCTCACCAACGACCCATTAGTGCTAACCCTGCAAGGATCCCTTCCCTTCCCTTCCCCCCCCACTATCCCATTAACCCCCCTCAGTTTCTACCCCTGCCCGACACACTGGGGATAATTTACAATGGCCAACCCACATGTCCTTGGGATGTGGAAGGAAATGGAAACACCTGGCGGAATCAAACAGGGTCACAGGGAGAACATGCAAACTCCACACACACAGCAGCTGAGGTCAGGATCGAACCCGGGTCACAGGTGTTGGGAGGCAACGGCTCTGCCAGCTGCGCCACTGTGCTGGGCAGTGGAAGGGTCCAGGGATGACAGCCAAAGCCAAGTGGAGGCAGTCCACCTTTCCACCCTCATCTCACTGCTCGGTCAAGGAATCTCGCTTTACAGCAGCTTCTATCCCTGGGTCAGAGGTGGCCATGGACCTCTGTGGGGGTTGAAGCCCCAGTTTCGACCAGCACACAGACTGGCAGCAGAAAGCTCTCGATGGCAATGATTTCCACAGATTCACCACCCTTTGGCTACAGAAATTCCTCAATATCTCCTTTCTAAAGGAGCATCTTTTTATTCTAAGGCTGTGAACTCTGGTCCTGGACTCTCCCACTAGTGGAAACATCCTCTCCACATCCACTCTATCCAGGCCTTTCACTATTCCGCGAGTTTCAATGAGGTCCGCCCACACTGACCTCAGAGGTACCACAGTGCTCTGCGTCGGGTAACAACGGGCCTTCACGGCTGAGGAGGGCTGGCAGGTAGGGGCAGTCAAACTGTGGGCACCGCAAAAGCAGAGGGGCATTTACCAATAAGGTGAACCGTTGCACGACACTGATGCTACATAGTGGGACAATCACTGGGCAGAATGTTAAGTGGGAGATAAATAGATCACAGCCCAAGAAGTCAGTGATTAAAAAATGAGTGTGGGGCGGGCTTCTGGCACGCCCCATACCTCATCCATAACCCCATCGTTCAGCAGCAACAAATGTAACCTACTTGTGCACAAAATAATTCCATCACTCGGCTCCCTGTCAGCGTGCTGTACATTGGCAGTGGCTCTGAAATCGCCCGTGCACTCTGAGGAATAACTCAGAGAATCTCTCTACAACCCTGCCAGTCACTCCAGCTTTGCCAATGAATTATTTGCTTCTGTCTCCCCCCCACACCAAATGGAGAAACCATATAACACACTCCTGCCTGAAATATGGACTTGTACAGCTCCCAAAGCAAACTCGCAGGATTGCCTGGTGTATTAAAAACTTTATTTGAACAGACTGCTCAGAAAGATCAGGTGAAAACAGGCACATACGGGGAATGTGTCTAAACAAAACCATTCACAAAAAATAATAATTTTTCAGCATTTCAAAGTGCTGCGCCCAATACCACTCTTTGGAAAATGGTGCGGGGGAGGAGGGAGGCCTAATTAATCATCGAATGCTTACATTCCATCACTAGTACTGACCTCCCCCACCCCACTTCAAAGGGGCATCCGAGGAATACTTTCTGCTCGCCAACTTTCCTTACATTTCTTCAAAGGTTACAGCAGTGATTATTTTGGTACAGTTTAACCAAACAGACGAATTTGAGAGCCAACATTCCAACTCATGGAAAGTGCATTGGGGAGGTTGGTGTGTGGAGCAAGAGAGGTGGGAGGAGGGAGCTGGCGATGGTCGGAGGTATGACTCAAACCCAGGGGAGGAACAGGCTTGGGCACTAATAACAGCACGGGCGTTTCACAAACCCTCGTGTTCTGTGCTATTCGAGACACTTTAACCAAAGTATCATTGACTGGCTGGATGGGGCCATGGGACTGTGCGGGGGTTTGCAGGAGGATAAGACCATTGTGGACTATACGAATGGTTTCCTCAGTCAGAGCTCCCTCGCACTCTTTAACCAAGCACCGTCCATAGTTTTTCTGGTTGGCAAGAATTTAGAGAATGTGCAGCAAAGAATGAGAATGAAAACAAATTTTAGTTCTGTAAAGTTGAAAGGAATGCAGTAGAATTCATATCCATGCCTTTGTTACCAACTGACTTAAATATGACAACTCAGTCCTGGATAATTTCTTGCATCCCACTCAATGTAACGTAGTGGTGATACATAGCTCTGCTGCCTATGTGTAGGAATGAACTGTAGATGGGACGTTGAACGAGGGCAGGACCTACACAGTGAATGGTCGGCCTCTGGGTAGTGTTGTAGAGCAGAGGGATCTAGGAGTACAGGTGCATGGTTCCTTGAAGGTCGAGTCGCAGGTAGATAAAGTGGTCAAAAAGGCTTTTGGCACTTTGGCCTTCATCAGTCAGAATATTGAGTATAGAAGTTGGGAGGTCATGTTGCAATTGTATAAGACGTTGGTGAGACTGCATTTAGAGTATTGTGATCAATTCTGGGCGCCATGTTATAGGAAAGATATTGTCAAGCTCGAAAGGGTTCAGAAAAGATTCACGAGGGTGTTGCCAGGACTAGAGGGTGTGAGCTATAGGGAGAGGTTGAGTAGGCTGGGTCTCTGTTCCATGGAGTGCAGGAGGATGAGGGGAGATCTTGTAGAGATGTACAAAATTATGAGAGGAATAGATCGGGTAGATGCACGGAGTCTTTTACCCAGAGTTGGGGAATCGAGGACCAGAGAACATAGGTTCAAGGTGAAGGGGAAAAGATTTAATAGGAATAGGATTTAATAGGGGTAACTTTTTCACACAGAGGGTGGTGGGTGTATGGAACAAGCTGCCAGAGGAGGTAGTTGAGGCTGGAACTATCCCATCATTTAAGAAACAGTTAGACAGGTACATGGATAGGACAGGTTTGGAGGGATATGGACAGAGCGCAGGCAAGTAGGACTATGGTAGCTGGGACATTGTTGGCCGTTGTGGGCGAGTTGGGGCGAAGAACCTGTTTCCACACTGTATCACTCTATGACTATGATTCTATTCTGGTTTAAAGCAAAGGTAGACACAAAATGCTGGAGTAACTCAGCAGGACAAGCAGCATCACTGGAGAGAAAGAATGGGTGAAGCTTCAGATCTTCAGACTTATAGTCTGAAACGTTACCCATTCCTTCACTCCAGAGATGCTGCTTGTCCCACTGCGTTACTTCTGCTGCCTATGTTCTGACTCACACCTATTCATCCACACTGTTCTCCCGGCAGCCCCTGGGGACCAAGGCAGATGTGTCCAAAGTAAACGCTCATTCTCCTTTATCGCAGGGTAGAGCATTCTAAAGCTAGAGGGCACAGGATTAAGGTTAGAGGGAAGAGATTTAATAGGGACTTCAGGAATCTTTTCATTCAGAAGGTAGTCCGTATCTGGAATGACCTACCAAAGCAAGCTAGACAAGTGGATACAATTATGACTTTTAAAATAATTTAGATAGTTATAAGATTGAAGAGTCTGAAGAATGGACACAACCCGAAACGTCACCCATTCCTTTTCTCCAGAGATGCTGTCTGATCTGTTGAATTACTCCAGCTCTTTGTGTCTATCTTCAGTTTAAACCAGCATCTGCAGTTCCTTTCCACAGAGGCACGGAGTACCATGTCAGTCAGCGGCCCGGCGGTGAAGCGGTAGAGCTACTACTGCCCTACAGCGCCAGAGACCTGGCTTCAAACTTGACTATGGGTGCTGTCGGTGTGGAGTTTGTACGTTCTACCCTTGACCTGCATGGGTTCTCTCCGGGTGCTCTGGTTTCCCCCCACATACCAAAAACCATATAGTTTCTGTCGGGCAATTGGCTTCTGGTAAAGATTGTAAATTGTCCCGAGTGAGTGTAGGATAGTGCTAGTGTACGGAGACCATTGGTCGATGCGGAGTCCGTGGGCCCAAGGGCCGGTTTCCGCACTGTATTACTAAACTAAACTAAACTAAACTAAACTAGGATAACCCGGAAGCAAATATTCAAACATCAACCATAGCTGATGTCAGGAGAGAGAAGTGATTAGGGGCAGTTTTGGTCCCTTAATTTGAGGAAGGACATTCTTGCTATTGAAGGAGTGCAGCGTAGGTTTACAAGGTTAATTCCCAGGATGGCGGGACTGTCATATGCTGAGTGAATGGAGCAGCTGGGCTTGTATACTCTGGAGTTTCGAAGGATGAGAGGGAATCTCATTGAAACATATAAGATTGTTAAGGGTTTGGACATGCTAGAGGCAGGAAACATGTTCCCGATGTTGGGGGAGTCCAGAACCAGGGGCCACAGTTTAAGAATAAGGAGTAAGCCATTTAGAACGGAGACGAGGAAACACTTTTTCTCACAGAGAGTGTTGAGTCTGTGGAATTCTCTGCCTCAGAGGGCGGTGGAGGCAGGTTCTCTGGATGCTTTCAAGAGAGAGTTAGATAGGGCTCTTAAAAATAGTGGAGTCAGCCCGTCATGGCCTAATTCAATGCAAAGTCCTTCACAAAGTCCACTACACAAATGCAAGATTATCTAGCATATACCCCGCTGTCAAGGACACCTGCAACAGATGTAATCAATCCCCTGCCAACCATAGCCATATGTTTTGGTCTTGCCCTGAGCTGGCAGCCTTTTGGAGGAGTGCTTTCGACGTGATAAGCAGAGCCTGTGGCCAGACTATTCCTCCAAATCCACTGTCAGCTATTTTTGGTACTCCTCCCAACACCAACCTCTCTGTTGCGTTGAAGCGGGTCCTGGCTTTTACAACCTTGTTAGCCCGGAGACTGATCTTGCTTAACTGGAGGCTTACCTGTCCCCCAACACACGCCCGCTGGATCAAGGAGGTGCTCTACAATTTAAAGCTTGAAAAACTTAGGTTTTCTCTCAAAGGCTCTACCAAGACATTCCTAGATACATGGAACCCTTTCCTGGAACTTGTTGACTCTCTCAACTTGTTTCCGGACTCGGAAGAGGACTGAGTGCCTTCTATCACTGCTCTGTCTTATTGCAGCTGCTCTCCCCTCAACCCCCCCCCCCCCCCTCCCCTCCACACTTTTGTTTTGTACATTTTGTCTCGTTTATCTTATCGTATCTGTGTGGATGTGTACGTATGTGAGTGTTGTTTGTCCCCGTTTGGTTCCGACCTGATTCGGGTGGATTGAGGGGGGGTAAGGGTAAGGGCTTTGAGGGTCGCTTACATACTGTTGCATAATTATGTCCTGACTATCACCGTTTGTTATCATTGTATGTATGCAAATTGCTGTGAAATTCAAATAAAAAGATTTAAATACAAAAATAGCGGAGTCAGGGGATATGGGGAGAAGGCAGGAACGGGGTACTGATTGGGGATGATCAGCCATGATCACATTGAATGGCAGTGCTGGCTCGAGGGGGCGAATGGCCTACTCCTGTACCTATTGTCTATTGTCTACTGATTGGTAAATTCATAACGGACACCTGTAGAAAGACAAGAGAAGGCGCGCATTGTACCCCACCCCATGACATCCCAGTGTGGTTGTGAATCCTTGTGCTTTCATGTTACTCAATCCGTATAACGAGGCACTTTCCACAGCAGCAGTGCCTGGAGCCAGTGTGGAGAGCCTGTATACGGAGGCTACATCACCACTGTATCCTCAAGGGCAATTAGACATGGGCAGTGAATGGTGGTGTTAGTAAAGATGACTACACCCCCATATAATTAAAAAACATGAGGATAAAGGACCAGAGATACAAGGGAAATTAAAAATAAATCAATCTGAGAAATTCACTGGATTTAAAATGTTCAAAGAAAATACTGGGGAAAATAATGAGATTGCAAATGTCAAACCTCTATCTGATATATTTTATTTTACAGGACATTAAAAGAAAGTTGAGAAAATTTTAGTCCTCGTTTCCAAAAATTCTGTTTATTCTGAAGTTGTTCATTAGTGTTACTTAAGTAGAGTGATGGTGATAAATTAGGGAAGTGTGGAGGTCATAGTCTCACCTCTGTTCATCTGGAATTAAGGAGAGAGAACGAGCAAGTGGACTAATGACAGCTGATGTGAGAGTGGCACGGATTTACAAAGAATGAAGACACCATGCTGAATAAAGCTGGTTGGGTTTTTTGAGGGGGTAACAGGGAGTGTACAGAGGGGCTGTGAATGTTATTAAAATTTGATCAGGTGCCACACACAGCATAGAAGGCGTGGAATTGTAGGCAACCTATTGAGGTAAGAATTTGTGGGAGGTCAGAGACAGGTTTGGACAATGGGTACATGCCAAATCGCAGGAAGCTGTGGTTGGGAATGAGAGAGGAGGATTGACAATGGGTTTTCACTATAGGCCTAAGTGACTTGGATAAAAGAACTGGAAGCCAAATTTGATGACACAAGTTACTGCAGTAAGTATTGGTTAGGATTTGGCTGACATTGAGCTGCTGTTCTGGTTATCTTTTCCCTCCCCATACCTCAACCCTGCCTCGTCTGGAGGCCAATGACCTGTCTTACCCGGGTTTGATGGAGACCTGTGGTGGTGCATGGTGGCAAGGAGATAATGTTATCCCACTTTTTTTAGAAAGGAGGGAGAGAGAAAACAGGGAATTATAGACCAGTTAGCCTGACATCGGTGTTGGGGAAGATGCTGGAGTCAATTATAAAAGGTGAAATAATGGCACATTTGGATACCAGTATCAGGACCGGTATGAGGTAGCATGGATGTACGAAAGGGAAATCATGCTTGACTAATCTTCTGGAATTTTTTGAGGATGTAACTAGGAAAATGGACAAGGGAGAGTCAGTGGATGTAGTGTACCTGGACTCTCAGAAAGCATTTGATAAGGTCTCATATAGGAGATTAGTGGGCAAAATGAGAGCACATGGTATTGAGGGTAAGGTACTAACATGGATAGAAAATTGTTTAAGAAAGAACTGCAGATGCTGTAAAAATCAAAGGTAGACAAAATTCTGGAGAAACTCAACAGGTGAGGCAGCATCTATGGAACGAAGGATTGGGTGACGTTTCGGGTCGAGACCCCACTTCACCTATTTCCTTCGTTCCATAGATGCTGCCTCACCCGCTGAGTTTCTCCAGCATTTTTGTCTACCTTCGATAGAAAATTGGTTGGCAGACAGGAAACAAGAGCAGGGATTAACGGGTCTTTTTCAGAATGGTAGGCAGTGACTAGTGGGGTACCGCAAGGCTCGGTTCTTGGTCCGCAGCTATTTACAATATACATCAATGATTTAGATTAAGATATTCAAAGTAACATTAGCAAATTTGCAGATGACACAAAGTTGGGTGGCAGTGTGAACTGTGAGGAGGATGCTATGAGGATACAGGGTGACTTGGACAGGTTAGGTGAGTGGGCAGATGTAGTTTAATGTGGATGGCAGATGCAGATTTTATTTCGGAGTCACGTGAGTGACTACGTGAAGCCCGTACAGCCGTTGGGTGCGTCATGACGTCAGACGCTGGTGCAGTCGGGAACGGTTGGAGCAGCAGCGCTCCTCCGAGCGGTAAGTTTAAAACAGGTTACACGAAAAGCTGGAGAATTCAGCGGGTGCAGCAGCATCTAAGGAGCGAAGGAGATGGGCGACGTTTTCGGGTCGAGACCCTTCTTCAGACTTCACCCTCCATTCCTCCAGCATCTGCAGTTTTCGTTAACTGGTTTAAACGGAGGTTAAGGTTTGTTGAAATACTTTACCACAGGTCATTTTCTGCGACGGTTGGGAGTCGATATGTTGCAGAAAGTGAAGAAGGTGTCGGCGAGGCGCTTCGGGGGGGTTAGAAAGGAGAGTGACCAGGAGAGTGTGAGGATGGAGGGCCCGTACTGGTACACCTGGTCCGGTGCTGGCTACACAGCCATGTGGTTGCGGACCCACTGCCGGGGGGCAGTGGAGTGGAGGCTTGTCAGTAGGGTGGAAGGCCGCTGGCAAGTCTCTGTGGCCCGTAGATGAGTCGGGCCTGGAGGTTATACCCTCCATAGGAAGAGTCCGTTTGCTCACGGCTCTCCCATGTCGAGATTCTATTACAAAAGAATGCTCGACAGGGACCAGCTCCGTGAGGAGGAGTGGTGCCCAAGCAAGGCTGATGGAGAGCTTGTGCTAGCAGCACCTGTTTCAGGGCTTGCAGAACTATCCTGCCTGTGAGGAGGATGTTCCAGCTCCGTGAGGAGGAGTGGTGCCCAAGCCAGGCTGATGGAGAGCTTGTGCTAGCAGCACCTGTTTCAGGGCTGCAGAACTATCCTGCCTGTGAGGAGGATGTTCTATCAGGGCCGTTTGCTGACGTATGCTGGGGGAGAGCAAGGTGTTCGGTTGGAGGTAATTCCGAACATTGCTGGGAAGTTTGCTGAGTGTAGAGAGGCAGGAAAGGCGATTGATGTAGAATTGGCCGAAGCCAATTCAGTATTTGCTCTCCCACCAGTTACAGGAGCTAGCTATGGATGAAGTAGCAAAAAACTATAAAGCTCCTGTTAATTGTGATCTCCTGAAGGTACCGGTGGTTAATCACCAAATTTGCATAGATGGGTTTTGCCTGCTAGGGCCCAGGAGATGAAGTTTTAAAAAAGTGCTTAAACTGTTGTAAGCAGAGGTATTACAGCTGTGGTGAAAGTTATTGATACAAATGATGATATGGTTGAAGCACACCAGGATGAACTGGGACTCCTTTGTAATGCATTTTGAAATTAATAATGTCGGGAGGGCCGCTATTAGGCCAGTGCTAACCCGAAATTTGGCGAGTTGTGCAAACCGACCAGTGTACCACCACACAAATCTGTTTGTTTGGTGGTAACCTTGCAAAAAGGGTCAAAGACTGTTATGAGGTTGTTATAACCATGGCCCTCATTAAGCCAGCTGGAAGCAAGGCAAAAAAGGTTCTCTACAAGAAGTCGAGGACAACAAGGCCGCAAGGAAAGATGCTGGTAAGGAATATAACATTTGACAGACGATGAATTAACTGATGTTCCTGTTCAAATTGGGGAAGGTTAAAATTGTTCTCAAACAATGGCAGCAGTTGATATCAGATTTGTTCATACTTAGTGTATTGAAGGGGTGTGAAAAATTGGATTTTACTATGACAGTCTACCTAATCAACATTTTCCTAGTCGTAAACTTATTTTTCAGATGAGGAAAATGTGCTTATTCAAGCAGAGATTCAGTCGTTACATAAGAAGGGGTAATTGAGCCTTCTGTCTATCAAAGTCAACAATTTCTGTCAGTATATTTCCCAGATCTAAAAAGACTGGGGGATGTAGAATTATTCTGGATTTATTGAATTTGAACAAATTTGTTTGTTATAGGCATTTCAAAATGGAGAACTTTACCACGGGCAAAACATCTAGTGTCCAAAGGGTATTATATGGCAACCATTGATTTAAAGAATGCGTATTACGCAGTGTCTATTCATGGTGATGATAGAAGATATTTGAAATTTATTTGGATGACTGAGCTGTGGCAATTCAGGGACATTGCCGAATGGATTAACTTCAGCTCCTAGATTATTTACTAAATTGGTAAAACCTGTGTTAGCATTGCTTAGAGCTCAGGGGCATGTGGTAATGGCCTATTTAGATGATTTCTGATTGTTGGAAAGACTCATGCTGAAACTCAATCATCAGTTTCAGTTGTTAAAATCACTTTTGAACAAATGGGATTTGTTATTCACCCAGGTAAATCTAAATTATCACCAGTCCCAAATTATTGATTATCTGGGATTTACCATTAATTCCAATCACACATGTTGGTAACTTTGCCCAGGGATAAATTGAATCAGTTTAATTGAGGACTGTGTTAATCTCGTTGGAGAACAACGGCCTTTGATTAGACAAGTAGCCAGTTTTATTGGGAAGTTGTTGCAGCCTTTCCAGCTGTGCAGTATTGTCCTCTGCATTATCAACAATTACAACCATCAAAGGAACAGGCACTGAGAATACAAAGGGGCTATTTTTGATAGGCCTATGCAGTTGTCAGCTGGGGCGATTGCTGACATACAATGGTGGATAGTACATCTTTCAAAAAAATTTAAGGAAGGTTTCGTGGAATCACCGTCACTGATATTACAGACTGATGTGAGTGCACTGGGTTGGGGTGCAACAGATATGTCTTCTAGTTGTGGAGGCAGATGGAATGTGGATGAGACATCGCTTCCTCAATTAAGAGGGATTGATTATTTAGAGTTGTTGGGCACCTGGTAATGGGCTCAAAGCTTATTGTTCTACAAGGAGGGATCTGCATGTGCAGCTCAGATTCACAACACCACAGCAGTGGCATATGTAAACCACATGGGTGGAGTTAAGTCACAGTCTTGTGATAGACTGGCTAACCAGATTTGGAGCTGGTGTATTGACCAAAATATCTGGCTTTCAGCACTTTATTTGCCAGGAAGAGGTCACGTCAGTTAATGACAACATTGAATGGATGTTAAATCAGGATGTGTTTTAACCAAATGATTGATCAGTATGCATTGCCCAGATATTGACTTGTTTGCATCTCGATTAAATCATCAGTTACCTAGATATGTTTCATGTAACCAGATACTGGGGCAGTAGCAGTGGATGCATTTTCGCTGCATTGGGGGAGGAATGTTTGTGTATGTATTTCCTTCATTCTGTCTCATCAGCAGATGTTTGCAAAAGATCAAGGAGGACTCCGCTTCAGGGGTATTGGTAGTGCCAGATTGGCCTACACGAGCATGGTTTCCCGTTGTATTACAAATGGCTAGGGAGCCTTACATGCTTATGCCCAAGAATAATAAATCTACTGGTAAATCCAGTCACTGGGGATCAACATCCTTTATAGGATCGTATTGATCTGTTAATTTACAGATTTTAAGGAGGCCATACCTGGGGAGAGGACTGTCTCATCGGACGGTGGATGTTCTCACGTCGGTCTGCAGGGATAGTACACAGCAGCAATATATCACCTATATAAGGAAGTGGGAGCAATTCTGCCTACAGCAGGATATTGTATATCACACGGCAGGGATCACGGATGTATTGGAGTTTGTCAACTCTTTAATTTGACCAAAAAATTAAGTTACAGTGCAATTAATTCAGCCAGAAGTGCTCTGTCTTCTTATTTACCAATGAATGCAGAATTGCATACAGTAGGGACACATCCGTTAGTTCACGATTCATGAAGGGAGTTTTCAATTCTAATCCTCCTAAACTCAGGTATGCCGGTATTTGCAATGTGAGTGAGGTTTTTATGCTTCTTCGCCAGTGGGCTCCGGTTACAAGCCTATCTATAGCCAAATTAACTATGAAGGTGGTCATGCTTCTGGTGTTGGTTTCAGCCCAACGTGTACAAACATTGCAAAAGCTACGGCTAGATAGAATGCATGTGTCGGCTGATGCTATTATATTTTATGTCTATGATTTGCTTAAACATAATAAAAGAGGCATGACAGGATGTAAGATGGTGTTTTCAGCATACCCCGCAGATGATCGCTTCTGTATAGTCTCACATTTATCTCTTTACATTGAGATTACTAAACCTCTGAGAGGAAACAGAGTTGGCTTTGTTTATTAGTCACAAAAAACCACACAGTAAGGTGTCGGTGCAAACTATTTCAAGGTCCTCGCGGCCACAGGATGGTCCAGTGAGCTAACTTTTCAGAGGTTTTGTCACAAGCCGATTTCAAGGCTCGGGGTGTTTGCTGATTCTGGTGTCAGTACTGTTACATTTTTCCCCTGAGTTAGAGGGGTTTGTTATGATTTGTTTGTAAATAAACTGTTATTTCATTTAACAAATGTATTACTGATGCATGATTGATTGTTAACGACTTTTGAGTCAATCCAGGCAGTGTGAAACGTCGGATTTGAGTCTGCGGCGTGAATTCACAGTGCTTTGAAGTCTTCACGTAGTCACTCACGTGACTCCGAAGTAAAATAGTAAGATTAAACGAGAACTTACGAGTTTGAAGTTTGATCTTTATTTTATGAGTAGTCGAGTTGAGGGACTACGTGCCCTCCGCTCCCACCCTCATAGATCTCATCTGGTAGTTCTAGTTTTATCATCTTACCGTTATACTTCGGTCATTGTTAGCTGTGAATTCATTCCGCTGCTTTGAAGATTGACGCACCAACGGCTGTACGGGCTTCTATTCACGTAGTCCCTCAACTCGACTCCTCATAAAATAAAGATCAAACTTCAAACTGGTAAGTTCTCGTTTAATCTTACTATTAATGTGGATAAATGTGAAGTTATCCACTTTGTTGGCAAAACAGGAAGGCAGATTATTATCTGAATGGTGTCAAGTTGGGAAAAGGGGAAGTACAACAGGATCTGGGGGTCTTTGTTCAGCAGTCACTGAAAGTATGCATGCAGGTGCAGCAGGCAGTGAAGAAAGCGAATAGTATATTGGCCTTCATAACAAGAGGAGTTGAGCATAGGAGCAAAGAGGTCCTTTTGCAGTTGTACATGGCCCTAGTGAGACCACATCTGGAGTATTGTGTGCAGTTTTGGTCTCCAAATTTGAAGAAGGACATTCTTACTATTTAGGGAGTGCAGCGTAGGTTCACGAGGTTAATTCTCAGGATGGCGCGACTGTCATATGTTGATAGAATGGAGCGGCTGGACTTGAATTTTGAAGGATGAGAGGGTATATTATTGAAACATATAAGATTATTAAGGGTTTGAAAGCTAACATACCATTCGCTTTCTTCACTGTCTGCTGCACCTGCATGCCTACTTTCAATGATTGGTGTACCATGACACCCAGGTCTCGCTGCATCTCCCCTTTTCCTAATCGGCCACCATTTAGATAATAGTCTGCTTTCCTGTTTTTGCTACCGAAGTGGATAACCTCACATTTATCCACATTATACTGCATCCTCCAAACATTTGCCCACTCACCCAGCCTATCCAAGTCACCTTGCAGTCTCCTAGCATCCTCCTCACAGCTAACACTGCCCCCCAGCTTAGTGTCATCCGCAAACTTGGAGATATTGCCTTCAATTCCCTCATCCAGATCATTAATATATATTGTAAATAGCTGGAGTCCCAGCACTGAGCCTTGCGGTACCCACTAGTCACTGCCTGCCATTGTGAAAAGGACCCGTTTACTCCTACTCTTTGCTTCCTGTTTGCCAGCCAGTTCTCTATCCACATCAATACTGAACCCCCAATGCCGTATGCTTTAAGTTTGTATACTAATCTCTTATGTGGGACCTTGTCGAAAGCCTTCTGGAAATCCAGATACACCACATCCACTGGTTCTCCCCTATCCACGCTCCTAGTTCCATCCTCGAAAAATTCCACAAGATTCGTCAGACATGATTCACCTTTCATAAATCCATGCTGACTTTGTCCAATGATTTCACCACTTTCCAAATGCGCTGCTATCCCATCTTTAATAATTGACTCTAGCAGTTTCCCCACTACCAATGTTAGACTAACTGGTCTGTGATTCCCCGTTTTCTCTCTCCCTGCCTTCTTAAAAAGAGGGGTTACATTTGCTACCCGCCAATCCTCAGGAACTACTCCAGAATCTAAAGAGTTTTGAAAGATTATCACTAATGCATCCACTATTTCCAGAGCTACTTCCTTAAGTACTCTGGGATGCAGCCTATCTGGCCCTGGGGATTTATCGGCCTTTAATCCATTCAATTTACCCAACACCACTTCCCGACTAACCTGGATTTCACTCAATTCCTCCTTTGACCTGCGGTCCCCTGCTATTTCCGGCAGATTATTTATGTCTTCCTCAGTGAAGACGGAACCAAAGTAGTTATACAATTGGTCCGCCATATCCTTGTTCCCCATGATCAACTCACCTGTTTCTGACTGCAAGGGACCTACATTTGTTTTAACTAATCTCTTTCTCTTCACATATCTATAAAAACTTTTGCAGTCAGTTTTATGTTCCCTGCCAGTTTTCTTTCATAATCTATTTTTCCTTTCCTAATTAAGCCCTTTGTCCTCCTCTGCTGGTCTCTGAATTTCTCCCAGTCCTCTGGTATGCTGCTTTTTCTGGCTACTTTGTACGCATCATCCTTTGCTTTGATACTATCCCTGATTTCCCTTGTTATCCACAGATGCACTACCTTCCCTGATTTATTCTTTTGCCAAACTGGGATGAACAATTTTTGTAGTTCATCCATGCAGTCTTTAAATGTCTTCCATTGCATATCCACCGTCAACCCTTTTAGAATTAATTGCCGGTCAATCTTGGCCAATTCACGTCTCATACCCTCAAAGTTACCTTTCTTTAAGTTCAGAACCATTGTTTCTGAATTAACAATGTCGCTCTCCATCCTAATGAAGAACTCGACCATATTATGGTCACTCTTGCCCAAGGGGGCACATACAACAAGACTGCTAACTAACCCTTCCTCATTACTCAATACCCAGTATATAGCCTGCTCTCTCGTTGGTTCCTCTACATGTTGATTTAGATAACTATCCCGCATGCATTCCAAAAAATCCTCTTCCTCAGCACCCTTGCCAATTTGATTCACCCAATCTATATGTAGATTGAAGTCACCCATTATAATTGTTTTGCCTTTGTCGCATACATTTCTAATTTCCTGTTTGATACCATCCCCAACTTCACTACTACTGTTAGGTGGCCTGTACACAACACCCACCAGAGTTTTCTGCCCCTTAGTGTTTCGCAGCTCTACCCATACCGATTCCACATCCTCCAAGCTAATGTCCTTCCTTTCCATTGCATTAATCTTCTCTCTAACCAGCAACAGTACCCCACCTCCTTTTTATTTCTCTCTATCCCTCCTGAATATTGAATATCCTTGGATGTTCAGCTCCCAGCCTTGGTCACCCTGGAGCCATGTCTCCGTGATCCCAACTATATCATAATCATTAAAAGCTATCTGCATGTTCAACTCATCCACCTTATTACGAATACTCCTTGCATTGAGACACAAAGCCTTCAGGCTTGTTTTTACAACGCTCTTACCCCTTATACAATTATGTTGAAAAGTGGCCCTTTTTGATTTTTGCCCTGGTTTTGTCTGCCTGCCACTTTTACTTTTCACCTTGCTCCCTATTGCTTCTACCCTCATTTTACACCCACCTGCCTCTCTGCTCTTGTACCTATCCCCCTGCCCCATTAGTTTAAATCCTCCCCGACAGCACTAGCAAACACTCCCCCCCAAGGACATTGGTTCCATTCCATTCCAGGTGCAAACCGTCCTGTTTGTACTGGTCCCACCTCCCCCAGAAATGGTTCCAGTGCCCTAAAAATTTGAATCCCTCCCCCTTGCACCATTTTTCAAGCCACGTACTCATCTGCAATATCCTCCTATTTCTACTCTGACTGGCCCGTGGTACTGGTAGTAATCCAGAGATTATTACCTTTGAGGTCCTACTTTTAAGTTTATCTCCTAGCTCCCTAAATTCACCATGTAGGACCTCATCCATTTTTTTTACCTATATCGTTGGTGCCAATATGCACCACGACAACTGGCTGTTCACCTTCCCTCTCCAGAATGTTCTGTAGCCATTTAATGACATCCCTGACCCTTGCACCAGGGAGGCAACATATCATCCTGGAGTCTCGTTTGCGGCCGCAGAAATGACTATCTATTCCCCTGACAATTGAATCCCCTATTACTATTGCCTTTCCCCTCTTTTTTCCCCCCTCATGTGCCGCAGAGCCACCCATGGTGCCATGAACGTGATGAGCCATCTCCCTCAACAGTATCCAAAATGGTATACCTGTTTAGGAGGGAGATGACCGCAGGGGACTCCTGCACTACCTGCCTAATGCTTTGCTGGCTATTGGCCACCCGATCCCTTTCTGTCCTCTTACCATTTACCTGTGGTGTGACCAACTCACTGTACGTGCTATCCACGATTTTCTCCGCATCGTGGATGCTCCAGTATGAATCCAGCCGCAGTTCCAATCGTTCAATGCGGTCTGCCAGGAGCTGCAGCTGGACACACTTCCTGCAAATGTAGTCACCAGGGACACCGACCATCTCCCTGATCTCCCACATGTTGCAGACTGAGCAAGGCACGGGGCCAATCTCTACTGACATATCCTACTCCCAGATTACTTTGTATTAAATATATTTTTTAAAGCACACAAAACTTTATCCTTTAAACTTTACTAATAAATACTAATAAATACTGAATCCTTAACTCCCAGAATCCTTAAACCTGAAGGCAGAAATGTAAAAATGTAAACCCCGGGTTGTACCCAATCAGCTGCTTCCTCTGGTCCTCTTCAACCAATGAGAGGCTTCCAGTAGCTTCCTTCTCTGGAAGATGGAGCGTTGCAGATGATGAGGGGTCTCCACCCAAACCGGCCCATCCTTCTCTCCAGAGGTGCTGCCTGACCCGCTGAGTTATTCCAGCATTTTGTGTCTATCTTCGGTGTAAACCAGCATCTGCAGTTCCTTCTGACACAAAGATGTGGAAAGGCTGTAGAAATGGGAGTTCAAGGTTTCAAGGTCAGTTTATTGTCACATGGACCAATTAAGGTTCAGTGAAATCCAATTTACCATACAGCCAGACTAAAAAAAAGCAACAAGACACTCAACTACATAAAGGTTAACATAAATTCCCCACTGTGATGGAAGGCAATAAAGTGCAAACTTCTTCCTCTTTTATTCTTTTATCCCCCGCAGTCGAATCACGCGCAGTCGGGCGATTGCATCTCCCACGTCGGGCGGTCGAAGCTCCTGCGGCTTGGAGTTCCTGAAGTCAGTCTCTAACCAGAGACCCCAAGCTGCATGATCTTACAGTCCGTAGGCTCCCGCAGTTGAGCCCCAAAGTCGATCCCCGACAGAGATCGCGAGCTCCGTGATGGTAAGTCCGCATTCTCCCACGGTGGAGCTCTCGAAGTCGGCTGCCAGTAAAGGTCGCCAACTCCTCGATGTTAGGCCGCAGTGCGGACGGAGATATACGATACGGGAAAAAATTACATCTCCGTTGAGGTAAGAGATTAGAAAATGTTTCCCCTAGTGACTAGTGGGGTACCGCAAGGCTCGGTGCTGGGACCGCAGCTTTTTACATCAATGATTTAAGTGAAGGGATTCAAAGTAACATTAGCAAAAAGCTGGGTGGCAGTGTGAACTGTGATCAGGATGCTATGAGGATGCAGGGTGACTTGGACAGGTTGGGTGAGTGGGCAGATGCATGGCAGATGCTGTTTAATGTGGATCAATTTGAGATTATCCACTTTGGTAGCAAAAGCACAAAGACAGATTATTATCTAAATGGTGTCAATTTTGGAAAAGGGGAAGTACAATGGTATCTGGGGGTCTGATGAACAACATCAGTCAATGAAAGTAAGCATGCAGGTATTGCAGGCAGTTAAGAAAGCGAATGGCATTTTGGCCTTCATAACAAGAAGAGTTGAGTATAGGGGCAAAAAGGTCCTTCTGCAGTTGTACAGGGCCCTTGTGAGACCACACCTGGAGTATTGAATGCAGTTTTGGTCTCCAAATTTGAGGAAGGACATTTTTGCTATTGGGAGAGTGCAGCGTAAATTTACGAGGTTAATTCCCGGGATGGCGGGACTGTTGTATGCTGAGAGAATGGAGCAGCTGGGCTTGTACACTCTGGAGTTTAGAAGGATGAGAGGGGATCTTATTGAAACAGATAAGATTATTAAGGGTTTGGATACACTACAGGCAGGAAACATAAAACAAACTAAAGAACACAGAAAACATATATTTAACACATAGATACCAACAACAAAGAAGGAAGGGACAGACAGACTGTTAGCGAGGCAGCCATAGTTGGTGCATCCCAGTAAAAGGCAATATCAAAGATGTGCTCAAAGCAAATTTATCAAGAGGAGTCTGTGTGGAGGAAGAATTAGTAGAGAGGAAACATAGATTTATAACCGTTGGCAAAACAACCAGAGAGATAATGAGAAGAATGAACGAGGAAGATTTTATTTCATGAAGTACGTTGTTATCTACCATGTGGAAGTTGGTTCAATGGGAACATTCACTTCAGAGTTGTATAAATACATAAAAGGGTGAAATGTGCATGCTTTGAGAAAAGGAAACAGGGGACTACTGTAATTCAATAGCTCATTCACCACCCAATCAAAGGTTGGTTGGTCCAAGATGATCAGTGATCATGGAACTCAATATTAGAGACTTACTACTGCATCTTACTGTCCTGATTTTATTTATTAAAGATTGTAGTTCAGAGTCTGTTTCAACCTACTTTGGAGACCTCAAAAGTACGCCTCGGAGACTGTGGCATTGCGTGTGAGAGGGCCGAGAAGTGTACATCAGAGGCCTACTTCGGTGTATGAAACTACAGTGAAATCGGCAGCATTGTTCAGAGAGAGGGAAGAAATGTTGCTAACCTGTTCAATGGAGAGGTCATTCAGCCTGAGGGAGAACAGAACACTGAGAGAGCTGTAGTCAGGTCGGACTGTCTGAGAGCTTCCTCCAAAAAAAAAAATTCCCCTCACTTATCATTGAGCCGTGTTTGGTGTCTGCACTGTAACAAGACTCCGCGTCCTCTACAAGATGCCTATTGAATGTGATTAGGTATCAAAGCTCTGAATAACACACAGGAGTTTGATCTGCTCCACACTGACTGACACATATATTTGAGATGAGCGACAGAGTGACTGCCCAATCCTGTCTGATCTTCTAACCCAAATCTATTTTCCCACAGGATCCCATGATGCGTTGTTCATTGTTAGCTCAGGGAACTCGCTGCTCTAGAAATAATATTTGTTTTTTTTTATTATTGAAACAGAAACATTTGGAAGCTTCAGGACTGAGACCCCTGGGATAACTGCATTCCTAAATAATACAACACAGAGATAAGGTTTTAAGGATCCAGTCATGAAAGATGTGTTTCCTACAAACCAGACAAGACATCACTGCTCACAAATGTATTATTATCCACTAATGACGTGCAGTATTTCAATGAGGGGAACAAGATAACTTGTTTCTCTGTGGAACCTCTCTGCCTAGGAATTCAACCCCATCTGTAGTACCAGTTACACGTTCCTCTCTGCTTCTGAGAGCCGGTTTCATTGAAGTCAGTGTACCGGGAATACAGTTGAAACCGCTGCTTTGTAGTATGCTTACCACTACCCACCAGACATGAGTGCAAGTCAGAGTGGCAACCCCAACATGCCTGACAGTCAAGGAAGCATTTTGAAGTGTGGTTACTGATGCAACGTCGGAAATGCAGCATTCAATCTGTTTATCCATTTTGCACAACAACAAAGCAATAATCACCAGATAATCTGCTTAATAATTATATTTATTAAGGAATAAAAATTGTACGCTGCACCGAGGAGAAGTCTCCTGCTCGTCAGGATAGTGGCACAGAATCTTTTAATGCAAACTGAAGGTGAGCACAGACATTTCATGCACAGGGTGCACCTCGGATTGAGCAGTACTACCTCAGTCCCTCAGTGGCGTTAGCTTGGACTACACACTCAGTTACAGGATCAACTGTTTCATTGTTGGGTGAAACAGTGGCACAGAGGTAGAGTTGCTGCCTTAAAGTGCCAGAGGCACAGGTTCGATCCTGATTACGGGTGCTGTCTGTATGGAGTTTGTAACCACGTGGGTTTTCTCAGGTGCTCCGGATTTCTCCCACATTCCAAAGATGTGCAGGTTTGTACGTGAATTGGCTTCTATTGTAAATTGATAGTGTTAGTGTAAGCAGTGATCGCTGGTTGCCGCTGACTGGGACGGCCAAAGGGCTTGTTGCCACGTTGTGTCATTAAACTAAATGAAACGAAACTTGTTGTACTGCTGAGAGTGACAAACGAGATAGTCACAGCACAGGAACAGATCCTTCGGCCCACCTTCTCCATGCTGGTCAAGGTGGCATACTGATCTAGTCCCATTTGCCTGCATTTGTCCTATAGCCTGCCAAACCCTTCCTGTCCATACATCGGTCCAAAGGTATTTTTTTAAGTCATAATTGTATCTGCTTCTTGTAGCTTCCACTGGCAGCTCATTCCAGATAAACACTACACTCTTAGTGAAAAGTTGCCTCTGAGATCCATCGTAAATCTCTCCTCTCTCACCTCCCTCCCCTCCATGCAGCCCCAACTTCATTTTTTGGTACCACCATCGTTGTTGCCAATACCACAAGCATAATTGAATTGGTGATACATGCTACATTTTACCAGTTGGGAGAACCAGTTATTTGTCTAGTTTACCTCTATCAAGAGGTTGGATAAACTGGGTCTTTTTTCTTTAGAGCATAGGAGGTTGGTGGATGAAGGGTACAAGATCATGAGGGGAATGCATGAAGTCAATGCTCACAGTCTTTTCCCCAGGATTGGGAGATCTAAAACTGGAGGGCACAGGCTTCTTGGGAGGGGAGAGATTTAAGATAGACCTCAGGAGCAACATTTTCACTCAGAGGGTAGTCAGTATCTGGAATGAGCTGCCAGAGGAAGCTATAGAAGCAGATACCATCATGGCAAAAAGAGATAGACACAAAGTGCTGGAGTAACTCAGTGGGTCAGGCAGCATCTCTGGAGGAAAAGGTGGTGATGTTTTGAGTCTGGACCCTTCTTCAGAGCAAAAGCCTCAAATGTCCTGAGAGCAGAGCACGGTGGTGCAGTGGTAGAGTTGCTGCCTTACAGTGAATGCAGCGCCGGAGACCCGGGTTCGATCCTGACTACGGGTGCTGTCTGTATGGAGTTTGTACGTTCTCCCCCTGACCTGTGTGGGTTTTCACCGAGATCTTCGGTTTCCCCTCACACTCCAAAGATGTACAGGTATGTAGGTAATTGGCTTGGTAAATGAAAAAAAGTGGATATAGGATAGTGTTAATGTGCGGGGATCGCTTGTCGGCAAGGACCCGGTGGCCGTAGGGCCTGTTTCCGCAGCGTATCTCTAAACTAAAAACTAAACAGAGGATCACGACATTCAGCTCGTTTTGGCAGGAGGAAAGTCTGGAGTGGCGTTTCCCATGGCACTTTAGTAGGGCCACTGCTGATTGATGTACATTGATGTACATTGAGGCCCATGATTAGGGATGATCAGGGATGATATGAAAACATGGACATGTTAACATTGAGGAGAATAATAATGAACTTTGTGGAATATAGACCATTCAACAGCACAGCAAGGAGCAAGCTCTTCAGCCCACAATGTCTATGCAGAACATGGTGCCAAATTAATCTAATCCCATGAAGACACAGAGTGCTGGAGTAGCACTCCAAACTAAATTAGCAGGCAAACTAAACCTATTCTCAGAGATGGGTGGTAGGGGTCTTTGATGATGGAGATGGCTCTGCTAATACATCTCTTCCTGTATATGTCCAGCAGGAAAGGGAGTGGAGCACCAATAATCCTGCTGGCGGTCTTCACAATCCTGTCCAGTTGGTGCCGTTCGTACGCCTTGCAGCTCCCGAACCAGGTGGTGATGCCGTAGGTTAATGTGCTCTCAATTGTCCCCCTATAAAAGTTCGTAAGTGTGCAGTGGCGAGACCTGCTTTCCGTAGTCTTCGGAGAGGGTGTAGTCGCTGCTGGGCTCTCTTGACCAGTGCTGTGGTGTTGGTCGTGGACGTCAGGTCATCTGACAGGTGGAGTCCTAGGAACTTCACACTGCTGACCCTTTCCACATCAGCTCCATCGATGTGCAGAGGTGTATGGCGTTGTTTTCCCGCCCTCCTGAAGTCAACCACCATCTCCTTCGTTTTTCCCACGTTGAGAATGGGGTTGTGGGATTTGCACCATCCTGTGAGCAGCTCCACCTCCATCCTGTACGCCGACTCATCATTGTCACTGATGAGACCCACCACTGTTGTGTCATTAGCGAACTTGTCGATGAAGTTGTTGTTGAATCTAGCAGTACAGTCGTGTGTAAGCAGACTAAACAGCAGCAGGCTTAGGACACAGCCTTGGGGCGAGCCAGTGCTCACGGCTATGGTTTTTGATGTCCTACTGCCCACCCTGACTGTCTGCTGCCGTTGCGATAGAAAGTTCAGGACCCAGTTACATGTGCCAGCATCAACCCCCAATAACTCCAACTTCTCCACCAGCTGCTGCGGAATGATTGTGTTAAAAGCAGAGCTGAAGTCTATGAAGAGGATCCTGGCATAAGTATTTTTCCGATCAAGGTGTGGCAGTACGAGGTTCAGTGTTGTTGAGACTGCATCCTCTGTGGATCGGTTGGCTCTGTAGGCGAACTGCAGTGGGTCTAGGTCGGCAGGTAGGCTATTTTTGATATGCTGCATAACCAGTCGCTCAAAACACTTCATTACTATGGGTGTTAGAGCCACTGGTCGAAAGTCATTATGGCAGGCTGGGTTTGGTTTCTTCGGGACAGGAATGATGGTGGCACTCTTAAGACAGTTGGGCACTACTGCCTGGCTGAGTGAGGTGTTAAAAATATCTGTGAAGCCATCTTTCAGTTGCTCGGCGCAATCTCTTAGCACGCACCCAGGAATGTTGTCCGGCCCTGTGGCTTTGCGTGGGTTGATGCTGGCAAAGGCCTTCTTTACTCCGGCTGCGGACAGTCTGAGCGACTGGTCACTGGGAGATGGCAGTAGTGCACGTGTCTGGGTGCTGTTTTTAACCTCAAACCGTGCGTAGAACACGTTCAGTTCATCTGGTAGAGAGGGGTCGTTTTGGCATATCCGCAGTGGGGGGGGGGCTTGTAGTCAGTGATGGTATGAAATCCCTGCCACAAGCGACGTGTGTCTTTGTCATTTGTGAAGTGACTATTAAGTTTTTGTCCATACAGCCTCTTCGCTTCCCTGATCCCCCTGGATAGGTTACTCCTTGCCAGTTTGTATGCTGCGTTGTCTCCAGATTTAAATGCAGCATTCCGGATTCTCAGTAGGGAACACACTTCCCCAGTTAGCCAGGGTTTCTGATTGGCACGCCTCCTGACGGTTTTTACCACCGTTACATCCTCGATGCATTTATTGATGTATCCGATGACGGAATCTGTGTATTCTTGGAGGTTGATGCCACTGTCATCTGTTGCTGCCTCTCTGAAGATGGCCCACAGCGTGGTTTCGAAACAGTCTTGAAATGTTCATATGCCTGTCTAAAAGCCTGCTTCCACCAATGTTTTATAAAGCTGCAGCATGACTTACTTACTCTTTCACTCCATCAACCAATCTGTACGATACGATATATAGAACTTTATTTATCCCGGCAGGGATATTGGTCTGCCAACAGTCATGAAACTCAACATAAAACATGAAATTAAAGTGACAAGTGGAAATTCAAGGGGAGTCAGTTCTGTGGCCTGACATATTGTGGTCGTCTAGTCAGATAGTTGGTGACCCAGGACACCAGTGGAGCATCCACCCGCATCTTCGTCACTTTGCTCCCTCGCAGTGCAGGCCGGATGGTATTAACAGCACTGGAGAAGTAAAAAAATATAACTTTCACAGTGCTTCCAGGCTTATCCAGGTGGGCATAGGAACGATGGAGCAGGTGGATGAGGGCATCCTCAACCCACATCTTTGTTTGGTAAGCGAGGGGAGTCCAGGTAGGGTTTAACCAGGAGTCACAGGTGAGTGAGCACCAGTCTCTCCAGGGACTTCATGATGTGTGAAGTCAGCGCCACTCGTCTGTAGTGATTGGAGGAGCTGGGGCGCGTCCTCTTTGGTACAGGAACCAGGCAGGATGTCTTCCACATCGCAGGAGCCCTCTCCAGGCTCAGACTCAGGTTGCAGATATGCTGGAGTACTCCACACAACTGGCTGGCACACACCTTGAGTACCCTGGGGCTGGCACCATCGGGACCCGTAGCATTACCTGGGTTGCAGTTTGCTCAGCTCTTTCCTCACCTGCTCAGCCTTGATGGTCAGGTGCGATGAAGAAAGGGCAGAGGAAGTGGACCAGGGGGATTGAGGGGGAGAGGCAAAAGGCAAACATGCCAGATACTTTCTTTACCATTCCATCTACTTGTGTTGCCACTTTCAGGGAGCTATGGACTTGCACCCCAAGAGCCTTCTGTACATCAATGCTCCTTGGAATCTTGCCATTTAGAAGGATGAGAGGGAATCTTATTGAAACATATAAGATTATTAAGGGTTTGGACACGTTAGAGGCAGCAAACATGTTCCCGATGTTGGGGGAGTCCAGAACCAGGGGCCACAGTTTAAGAATAAGGGGTAAGCCATTTAGAATGGAGACGGGGAAACACTTTTTCACACAGAGAGTTGTGAATCTGTGGAATTCTCTGCCTCAGAAGGCAGTGGAGCCCAGTTCTCTGGATACTTTTAAGAGAGAGCTGGATAGGGCTCTTAAAGATAGCGGAGTCAGCGGATAGGGGGAGAATGCTGATTGTGGATGATCAGCCATGATCACATTGAATGGCGGTGCTGGCTCGAAGGGCCGAATGGCCTACTCCTGCATCTATTGTCTGTTGTCTATTTACTGTATACTTTCCCCTTACATTTGGCCTCCCAAAATGCAACATTTCACAAAAGTTCAGTTTAAACTCCATCTGCTATTTCTCCACACATACAATATCTCAAACTGACCTGAATCCTGCTACATTGTTTAATAACTTTCTTCACTATCGATAACTTAACCAATTTTTACATCATCTGCAAACTTATCAATCATGTCATCTAGTTCTAGGTCCTGGCCTTGATCCTTACAGAAAACCCTTCCACTACCACACCCCGTCTTCAATGACAGAGCCAATTTTGAATCCAATTTACAAAGTCATTATGGATCGAATGCATCTTCATTTTCTACATCAGCCTACTATGGGAGACCTTATCAAATGTCTTACTTAAATGCACATTGATTCCAGGTGGATATTGGCAAAACATCAGATTCCGCATACACAAAAGACAATAGACAATAGACAATAGACAATAGGTGCAGTAGAAGGCCATTTGGCCCTTCGAGCCAGCACCGCCATTCAATGTGATCATGGCTGATCATCCACAATCAGTACCCTGTTCCTGCTTTCTCCCCATACCTCTTGACTCTGCTATCTTTAAGAGGAAGAATAAATTAATGAGGGATTTTTGAAGAGATGTATTTCCACAAAAACAGAGTCAGACAATGTAAGATAAAGGGCACAGCTTTATGTGGCATCTAGGAATGGTATTTAGTTTGAAAAGTAACATTTTTTAGACATTTTTAATTTTAAATAGAAAATGATGGAGAATCATTTTGATGGAGAGAATAATGGAGAGGCCCGGGGAGCCGTTGGTGCGAGAGGGTGGAGTTACCTGCGCTGTGAGTATATATCTAGCGCGGGGCTTGCTTTTGACAGAGACCGGGGAGCCGTGGTGCGACATGACTGCAACGTTCCATCTTCCAGAGAGGGAATCTGGTGGAAGCCTCTGATTGGACCAGAGGAAGCAGCTGAATTGGGTGCAACCCGGGGTTTACATTTTTACATTTCATTAATACATTAACTGGGAGTTAAGGATTCTGGGAGTGAAGGGTTCAGTATTTATTAGTAAAGTTTAAAGGATAACGTTTTGTGTTTAATAAAAAAAATAAAATAAAAACATATATATATAATACAGATCATATATAGACAGAGGCCCAGGAGCGGTTGCAGTGGGAGGAGCCAAATCCGTAAAGTTCCATTCGCAGCTCGCAGTTGAGGAAGCCGCTGATTGGTGGAAGATGACTCGAGGGAGCAGCTGATTGGCTGTCAGATCCCTGCTGATTTCTTTCAGCTAAAATCCTTGTATTGTATTGTATTGCATTGTATTGTATCCAGGGTAAGGGGGAGGATGAGTGCCAGGGCAGTTTACTGTTCTGGATGTCAGATGTGGGAGGTCATGCAGTCAGATAGCTCTCCAGACGTCCACATCTGCGCCAGGTGTGTCAAGATGGCGCTCCAAATGGACCGTATTCGGTACCTGGAGCAGCAGCTCGATGACCTCCGTCTGGTCAGGGAGAGTGAGGAAGCCATAGAGAGGAGCTACAGACAGGTGGTCACTCCAAAACCACAGGAGGCAGAAAAGTGGGTCACGGTTAGGAGAGGCAAGGGGCAGAGGCAGGGACTAGAGAGTACCCCGGTGGCTGTACACCTTGGCAATAAGTACTCCTGTTTGAGTACTGTTGGGGGGCACAGCCTACCTGGGGGTAGCAACAGCGACCAGGCCTCCGGTACAAAGATCGGCCCTGTTGCTCAGAAGGGTAAGGAAAAGAAGAGGAGGGCAGCAGTAATAGGGGACTCTATAGTTAGGGGGTCAGATAGGCGATTCTGTGGACGCAGTCAGGAGACCCGGATGGTAGTTTGCCTCCCTGGTGCCAGGGTCCGGGATGTGACTGAACGTGTCCAAGATATCTTGAAATGGGAGGGAGAGGAGCCAGAGGTCGTGGTACATATAGGTACCAATGACATAGGTAGAAAAAGAGAGGCGGTCCTGAAAGGAGAATTTAGGGAGTTAGGAAGAGTGTTAAGGAGAAGGACCGCAAAGGTAACAATCTCAGGATTACTGCCTGTGCCACGCGACAGTGAGAGTAGGAATGGAGCAAGGTGGAGGATAAATGCGTGGCTAAAGGACTGGTGCAGAGCACAGAGATTCAAGTTTCTGGATCATTGGGACCTCTTTTGGGGAAGGTGTGACCTGTACAAAAAGGACGGGTTGCACTTGATCCCGAGGGGAACCAATATCCTGGCGGGGAGATTTGCAAAGGCTACTGGGGAGACTTTAAACTAGATCGGTTGGGGGGAGGGACTCAAATAGAGAAGGCAAGTAGTCCGTTTGTGAGGCAGGAGGCAGAGAAGAGAAGCAGTCAGATGCAACACGTAGGGAGGAAAGAAGAAAAAATAACAAACGGAGAATAAGAAGTGGAGGGTTTCTTAAATGTGTGAGCAGAGAGACAGAGGGGTGTAAAATGAGGATAGGAGCAATAGGTAGCGAGGTGAAAAGTGGCAGGAAAACAAATCCAGGGCAAAAATCTAAAAGGGCCACTTTTCAACATAATTGTAAAAGGGCCAAGAGTGTTGTAAAAACAAGCCTGAAGGCTTTGTATCTCAATGCGAGGAGCATTCGTAATAAGGTGGATGAGTTGAATGTGCAGATACCTATTAATGATTATGATATAGTTGGGATCACGGAGACATGGCTCCAGGGTGACCAAGGCTGTGAGCTGAACATCCAGGGATATTCAATATTCAGGAAGGATAGACAGAGAGGAAAAGGAGGTGGGGTAGCGTTGCTGGTTAGAGAGGAGATTAACGCAATAGAAAGGAATGACATTAGCTTGGAGGATGTGGAATCGATATGGGTGGAGCTGCGAAACACTAAGGGGCAGAAAACGCTAGTGGATGTTGTGTACAGGCCACCTTAACAGTAGTAGTGGAGTTGGGGATGGCATCAAACAGGAAATTAGAAATGCGTGCAACGAAGGTAAAATCGTTATAATGGGTGACTTCAATCTACATATAGATTGGGTGAATCAAATTGGCAGGGGTGCTGAGGAAGAGGATTTCTTGGAATGTATGCGGGATAGTTTTCTAAACCAACATGTGGAGGAACCAACGAGAGAGCAGGCTATTCTAGACTGGATATTGAGTAATGAGGAAGGGTTAGTTAGCCCCTTGGGCAAGAGTTACCATAATATGGTTGAGTTCTTCATTAGGATGGAGAGCGACATTGTTAATTCAGAAACATGGTCCTGAACTTAAAGAAAGGTAACTTTGAGGGTATGAGACGTGAATTGGCCAAGATGGACTGGCAATTGATTCTTGAAGGGTTGACGGTGGATATGCAATGGAAGGCATTTAAAGACTGCATGGATGAGCTACAACAATTGTTCATCCCAGTATGGCAAAAGAATAGATCAGGGAAGGTGGCGCATCTGTGGATAACGAGGGAAATCAGGGATAGTATCAAAGAAAAAGATGAAGCGTACAAAATAGCCAGAAAAAGCAGCCTACCAGAGGACTGGGAGAAATTCAGAGACCAACAGAGGAGGACAAAGGGCTTAATTAGGAAAGGGAAAATGGAGTATGAAAGAAAACTGGCAGGAAACATAAAAACTGACTGCAAAAGTTTTTATCGATATGTGAAGCGCAAAAGATTAGTTAAAACAAATGTAGGTCCTTTGCAGTCAGAAACGGGTGAATTGATCATGGGGAACAAGGACATGGCAGACCAATTGAATAACTACTTTGGTTCTGTCTTCACTAAGGAAGACATAAATAATTTGCCGGACATAGCAGGGGATCGCGGGTCAAATGGAGATGGAGGAAATGAGTGAAATCCAGGTTAGCCGGAAAGTGGTGTTGCGTAAATTGAATGGATTAAAGGCCGATAAATCCCCTGGGCCAGATAGGCTGCATCCCAGGGTACTTAAGGAAGTAGCCCCAGAAATAGCAGATGCCTTAGTGATAATTTTTTCAAAACTCTTTATAATTCTGGAGTAGTTCCTGAGGATTGGAGGGTAGCTAATGTAACCCCACTTTTTAAAAGGGAGGGAGAGGGAAAAAGGGAATTACAGACCAGTTAGTCTAACATCGGTAGTGGGGAAACTGCTAGAGTCAATTATTAAAGATGGGATAGCAGCGCATTTGGAAAGTGGTGAAATCATTGGACAAAGTCAGCATGGATTTACGAAGGGAAAATCATGTCTGACGAATCTTATTGAATTTTTTGAGGATGTAACTAGTAGAGTGGATAAGGGAGAAGCAGTGGATGTGTTGTATCTGGACTTTCAGAAGGCTTTCGACAAGGTCCCACACAAGAGATTGGTATACAAACTTAAAGCACACGGTATTGGTGGTTCAGTATTGATGTGAATAGAGAACTGGCTGGCAGACAGGAAGCAAAGAGTAGGAGTGAACGGGTCCTTTTCAGGATGGCAGACAGTGACTAGTGGGGTGCCGCAAGGCTCAGTGCTGGGACCCCAGCTATTTACAATATACATTAATGATTTGGACGAGGGAATTAAATGCAACATCTCGAAGTCTGCGGATGACACAAAGCTGGGGGGCAGTGTTAGCTGTGAGGAGGATGCTAGGAGGCTGCAGGATGACTTGGATAGACTGGGTGAGTGGGCAAATGCATGGCAGATGCAGTATAATGTGGATAAATGTGAGGTTATCCACTTTGGTGGCAAAAACAGGAAGGTAGACTATTATTTGAATGGTGACCATTAGGAAAAGGGGAGATGCAGCGAGACCTGGGTGTCATGGTACACCGGTCATTGAAAGTAGGCATGCAGGTGCAGCAGGCTGTGCAGAAAGCGAATGGTATGTTGGCATTCATAGCAAAAGGATTTGAGTACAAGAGCAGGGAGGTTCTACTGCAGTTGTACAGGGTCTTGGTGAGGCCACACCTGGAGTATTACGTACAGTTTTGGTCTCCTAATCTGAGGAAAGACATTCTTGCCATAGAGGGAGTACAGAGAAGGTTCACCAGACTGATTCCTGGGATGGCACGACTTCCATATGAAGAAAGACTGGATAGACTTGGCTTGCACTCGCTGGAATTTAAAAGATTGAGGGGTGATCTCATAGAGACTTACAAAATTCTTAAGGGGTTGGACAGGCTAGATGCAGGAAGATTGTTCCCGATGTTGGGGAAGTCCAGGACAAGGGGTCACAGTTTAAGGATAAGGGGGAAGTCTTTTAGGACCGAGATGAGAAAATAGTTTTTCACACAGAGAGTGGTGAATCTGTGGAATTCTCTGCCACAGAAGGTAGTTGAGGCCAGTTTGTTGGCCATATTTAAGAGGGATGTGGCCCTTGTGGCAGAAGGGATCAGGGGGTATGGAGAGAAGGCAGGTACAGGATACTGAGGTGGATGATCAGCCATGATCATATTGAATGGCGGTGCAGGCTCGAAGGGCCGAATGGCCTACTCCTGCACCTAATTTCTATGTTTCTATGTTTCTATCACAAAAGGTCAAGCAGAGTCTGTAAATGAAGCCAAGTTGAGGATGTAGGTTGATTAAGTCAAAGGGAGAGGTATGAAGATAGTACATACTGTAACTGACCGATTAGCTAGTTGCCCAGTTCTGCACAGCTCACTGTGGGAAGTATCTTATGGAGTAGGACTGGTGTGGAGGAGATGTATCGGGGGTGTTAGCGAGGTGGAATGGAGAAGGTCTCTCCTAAGAGCTGGCTGAGCTAACGGGAAATTTAATAGAGTCGTTCAGTTTTGAACAGTTGCCTCATCTGCACTGACAGAGAGCTTTGTAACCAGAAGACACAGATTTCAGATAATTGGCTAAGGAACCAGAGAGGGTAGGAGAATTTCTTTATGAAGCCACTTGTGATTTGGAAAGCACTGCCCGCAACAATGGCACAAGTAAATTCAAGCAGAACTTTGCAAGGGGAATTGGAGAAATACTTGAAAGGAGAAAAATTGTAGTGCTATGGGGAAGGAGCAAAAGAGGAGATAATTGGATATCTCTTTCAAAGGGCTGGCACGAGGATGATTGGATGAACTGCCCGCTTTTGTTTTGTATGTCTCTGTATAAGTGCATGTCGGAAATGGGAAGTCCTGATTCAGTCTTTGATTTGTTCTAAATTAATGAGCAAAAAAGAAGGGATTAGATTAGGCATCGTAAATACTGTTGATAACGATGCAATGGCTAGTTTCAACAGGTCTACTTTCGTTAGTTTGTTCTCCAGGGTTTCAGCTCCACAGGAATCATCTATAGTTTAGTTTAGTTTATTTTAACGTGTACCGAGTTACAGTGAAAAGCTTTTGTTGTGTGCTAACCAGTCAGCGGAAAGACATGTTTGCTATCGAGCCATTTGTAGTGCATAGATACAGGAGAAAAGGGAATAACATATAGTGCAAGGTAAAGTCCAGTAAAGTCTGATCAAAGATCATCCAATGGTCTCGAATGAGGTAGATAGTAGATAGGTACAAAAAGCTGGAGTAACTCAGCGGGTCAGACAGCATCTCAGGATAAAAGGAATAGGTGGTGTTTTGGGTCGAGACCCTTCTTTAGCCTGAGTTACTCCAGCTTTTTGTGTCAATCTTTGGTTTAAACCAGCATCTGCAGTTCCTTCCTACGCAGTAGATAGTAGCTCAGGACCGCTCTCTAGTTGTTAATAGGATGGTTCAGCCGGATATGTTTATCTTCAACTGGCTTCATCTTAAAGAGGTTGGGCAAGTTGGAGCATTATTGACCTACACATTCTGAACCGATGACTTTGCAGCTGTTTCCAATGGTCTAATGTAACAGGGGCCGTGTGTGAACACTAAGCAGGCACGTTATCGAGGACCCTTGTGAATCAGTCACACTTACTATACTGCACAGGGTTTTTTATGAGGATAAATATGTGAATATTGTTTCAGCTATTGGCGTAGTGGTTTAGCACATGTGGCTGAAGAGACCCCAGCAGGAACAGAGAATATTGATCAGAGTAATCAGATGCTGAAACAGGAGTAACTATGTAGACTGCAGAATCCAAATTACTTCTAATTTTTCTGCTCATCTGACGGTTGGGATGATTTAAGTGTCTTTAGCATTTTTCTTTCTAACTGTAATCTCCAGAAGCAATGTACGAAGTGAAGATTTAGAAAAGAAACACAGGTTAAAAACAGGTTTCACCCACTCGTGCTCCCCGCAGAGATGTGACATGTCAGTGGTCTGATGCCTGATCTATAATGCACAATGTAGGGAGCATTGACGAGCTGTTTTCCAGAAGTTTCTCTTTGATGCCCGTGTTCACTGGAGAACCGAGGTTTTTTTTTCAGATGTTTGAGAAACTTCTGAGGATTTCCACATCTGTCACTCAGGAGCATCTAAGCTGAGAGCCAGCCTGGAATAAATTTAGCATTAAACACCCAAAGTGAATCTCTATCAGCTCACTGGGCAGAAACTTTCTCCAATTAAATCTGTTTCTTCATTCGCCTTGTTAATCTCCCTATCCTTAAAATTATCATATGTTCTGGAGGGGTACAGTTCCTGAAGGTGTGACTCTACCTGAGGTACAGTCCCTGAAGGTGTGACTCTACCTGAGGTACAGTTCCTGAAGGTGTGACTCTACCTGAGGTACAGTCCCTGAAGGTGTGACTCTACCTGAGGTACAGTTCCTGAAGGTGTGACTCTACCTGAGGTACAGTCCCTGAAGGTGTAACTCTACCTGAGGTACAGTCCCTGAAGGTGTAACTCTACCTGAGGTACAGTCCTGAAGGTGTGACTCTACCTGAGGTACAGTCCTGAAGGTGTGACTCTACCTGAGGTACAGTCCCTGAAGGTGTGACTCTACTCGGGGTACAGTCCCTGGACGATGTATTTCCTGCATCGTAGGTCGTCCCTTGGAACTGAGGATGACTTGGCTGTGCTCGAGATGGAGGTAACAAATGGGACCCGTGGTTGGGTAGTTAATGTGGTGCTAAACTCCTTCCCACTACTTTACCAGGCTTGGGTTGTACATCCAACACATAGCCCGTTTATAGAAGCATAGAAAATACGCACTGGAGTACGCCATTCAACCCTTCGAGCCAGCACCGACATTCAATATGATCATGGCTGATCATCCAAAATCAATTCCCCCTGTTCTGGCTTTATCCCCATATCCCTTAATTCCGGTAGCCCTGAGAGCTAAATCTAACACTCTTGAAAACATTCAATGAGTTGGCCTACACTGCCTTCTGTGGCAGAGAATTCCACAGATTCACAACTCTCTGGGTGAAAAGTTTTTCCTCGCCTCAGTCCTAAATGGCCTGCTCCTTATTCTTAAACTGTGACCCCTGGTTCTGGATTCCCCTAACATTGGGAACTCTGCCCAGCTGGTTATTGCTTACCATGATACAACTAGGAGTGCAGTGTGTGCCTCAGGAGTCTGACACTCGGGCAAGTGAGGCAGGCTCAGCCAACGTTCTAAATGCAAGTGAGTAACACCTCAATGTTGGGGACGTTGGTGTACGAGCGGCAGCTGGTGTTGGCTCACATATGTGGCTTCACTCTGACACGGGGTTATGGTGGAAGTTATTCAGGCTGGATGTCTATGCAGTGATTTTTCATTTGCTGAATTGTGATCTGGGATTAATTTCCTGTCAGGATGGTGGGAGCATATTCATCAGCATCCTTCGAAAGGGACCTGTATTTATTATAAGAAAGGAAACAACCGCTGGCCAGAGAGCTGCTAATGTGCTTTCAAAGTCGGCATTGAACTGAAGAGCCACATGTCCTCCTTCTGACCAGGTTGTTCTGTTGCAGGACATTATCAATGTGTTTGATCAGCCTTGGCTCAGAGTAGCACCCTGCCCTTTGGGTCAGTTGGATATCGTTCCCCAGAAACCTGCGCTGGCTGATTGTCCGACTAGCCTGTGCTATGTCGCGGATCTGCTGAAGTGTAGAGTAGCCGTCAGTTGGACAAGATGCCAAGGCCAAAGCCTTGCCAGTGTCCTCAGAGTAACATGACCAATCTCACAGCATGGTGCCGAGAAATAACAGAGGACTGATCCTCACGTCTCACTTGGTGTTATCAATAAACCGGTGATCAAGTTAACATCATTACTGTTTACAGCAGCTTGCTGTGCAGAAATCAGCAGCGTTGTGTCCTATGCTACAATAGTGACCACTCATCATAGACTGAAGTGTGTCTGAGACTGTGAGAGGTGCTACGAATGCAAATATATTCTTCTCTTCTACCTAGTCTGAAGAAGGGTCTCAAACCAAAATGCCTGCTGCTCCCCCTCTGTGATTCCTCCTGCTCTCCGACCGTGACCACGTTTTAACCGCCACATGTGTTTTCTTGGTGTCTCCTGCGCCTCCAACCTCTACCTCAAGAAACCTGTTTTATATCCTGCAGAACTTTCCAGACGTAATCAACACCACTAAATGTTCAGTCCAGGCCTAGCATTGTTAGGCCTCATTGCTTCACGTGCCCTGCCATCATATCACTGCTCCTTCCATCATCCTTCAGCTTCTGTGACGTTGAGTGTTCTTCTCATCCCTAAGGAAGGATGCAGAAGTGGATACAATGATGTTTTTCAAAAGACATTCGAACAGATATATGAATAGGAAGGGTTTAAAGGGTTATGGGCCAAATGGAGGCAAGTGGGACTAGTCCAGTATGTAAACTTGGTTTCATGGACAAGGTGGGTGGAAGGGCATGTTTCCTTGTTGCGCAGTTCTATGTTTGGTGTGCACCCTTGTCAATGCCCCATTGATGCCCATTGCCCTCTCCACTGTTCCCTTTCCACTGAGTGCTTGGGTCACTCAGGTTCAGTATAATTTAGTTTACGTTCATTTAGTTTAGTTTAATTCAGTTTAGTTTGTCTAACTTTAGTTTTGAGATACAGTGTGGAAACAGGCCTTTTGACCACTGAGTCCCACGCCGACCAATGATCACCCGCAGGGTTACACAAAAAGCTGGAGAAACTCAGCGGGTGCAGCAGCATCTAAGGAGCGAAGGAGATAGGCGACGTTTCGGGTCGAGACCCTTCAATGATCACCCGCACACTAGTTCTATGTTATCCCAGCTTCACATCCTCCACACTAAGGGCCATTTACAGAAGCCAATTAACCTACAAACCTGCCCATCTTGCGGTGTGGGTGGAAACCGGAGATCTCGGAGAAAATCCACGCGGTCACATGGAGAACGAGCAAACTCCGTACGGACAGCACCCACAGTCAGGGTCTCTGGTGCTGTGAGGCAGCAACACTACCACTGCGCCACCGTGCTGCCCTTCAATCTCCACTGAAACATTCTTATTGATGGAGCAGATTTAGTCACTGATTACGTTTCCAATAATGAAGCAGCTGAAACTTATGGGCCTGTCCCACTTAGGCGATTTTTCAGCGGACCGCTGCCAACTGTCAAGTTGCCGGTAGTCCCCTGGAAAACCGGCAACTGGAACGGCGACTGTCAGAGTGGAACACACACAAACATATAGTTTCCTTCACCAGCCCGTTATGCCGGTGGGGGACAGGGCAAGCGGGGGGGAGCACTGTTTAAAAAATTCACACGGTGCAAAGCCAAGGTGAAACAGACACACACCGCGATGAACAGGAAGGTTGGCGCTGTAAAAAGACGGCTAAAGCACAGTGTACGGTAAGTCCTCTAAAAGAGGGGGGAGAGGGGGTGGAGATGGGGGAGAAGGAGACAACTTTTAAGAAGCCAGAGATACACGGTTGTGAAGCTCGGCGGACATTTACCATTACCGGTCGATTATCCTTGGTTCTGAAAACTACTGCTTACCTTTTTTTTCCCCAATGAGCCAATGAAATTCACCAGTCAACACCCGCTACAACCTACGAGAACCTCCGAGAACCTCCGACCTCCTGGTAACCCATTAGGCCCTCCTGGCGACCCACCTACGGCTCGAGAATTCTTGCTACTCTCCATGGCGGCTCAATTCTGGTTGCCGCTAATTTTTCAACATGTTGAAAAATTCACGGAGACCATAGTGAGACCGCGACTAGTTCCCAGAATGCGGGAACTCCTCACGACAATGAAGGCGACTCCCCCGGCAACCATGTGGTGACCATGTGGCGACTGCATAGTCTCCTGCAGTCGCCTAAAGGGTCGCCTGAGTTGGGACAGGCCCATTAATGTGAAGAAGCTCCTGACCCAAATGTTGCCTGTCTGTTTCCTCCACAGATGCTGCCTGACCCACTGAGTTACTCCAGCATCTTGTGTTTAGCTGAAACGTAAAGATTGGCCAATGCTGAAGTTACAGTAACTGGCTTCTATTCTCTTGTCTGCTCTGTCCAGTTCTGATCTGGCAGATGTCCTGCAGAATGTTACATAGCTGACTCAACAAATTGTTAAAATGATTCAATACATCAGCACAAAGCATCTGGAAAAGGTCCAGCTCATATCCAAGTTTTTCACTGTGTCACAAGAACTTTAAGAAACAAGCAGCAAATGTTATTGTTCCTTCCAATCGGGTACCTGAAGGAGAATAGAGAGTGGTATTAATGGCTAAGGACCAGGCTTCTGATTGTTTACTTAATGAGGCTCTCAGATATCTTCTGGTTCTTATTGAAACCACATTCTGACCAAGTGATGGACTAATGTCCATAAACAGCTCCTCATTGTCTCTCAGAACCACTCTGATGAATTACTCTGAAATGTAATAGTTGTTGCGATGTAGATAAGCGGCCAACTCTTCTGCAGGGAGTGGGCTCCCACCACACCAGAGATGAATGATCAGTTAAATGTGTTTGGTGGTGTTGGTTGATGAAGGAATGTTGGCCAAAATGCCGGGAGTATGCCTTACACTTCATACTCTTCACACACAGAGTTATCCACGTCTGGAAAACATTTCCACATCGAGGAGCAGAGGCAACGACTCTGGAATCGTTTAAGAAACAATTTAATGTTACAATAGTCGAGAGGTGGGGGCGGGGAGCGTTAGGATTAAGTAAATCGGGCCAGATGACCCAATTGTCTTGCGTGCTCCATGCCAAGGGACTTTCACAGCCTGCCTGCAATATCAGCAGAAGCAGATGGAGCAAAGTTTCACCCAAACGACAACACAAAACTCCTTCAGCACCGCGCTGGGGCAGTCAGATTTGGGAGTTTGTCTTGTGAAGAAATGCACAGTCATCTGAGGCGGAGGCGCAGGGCCTGGAGTTGACAGAAGCCCATCTTGGAGAATGAAATGGAAAGTACATTTTTATTAGAGGAATGGATTGGGGATAATTAATTGTTGCGATCTAAACTGCTAGAGCAACGGGAGCTCGGAGAGCATCTTGACCTTGTGAAGAAATCTCGAGGAGATTATCACTACCTCTGGCTCACACTCTTCCAAATGTCAGTCTGATTCCAATTGCAGGGCCAGATGGAATAACAGCTTACAATAACCTTAATCCATCACCAGGAACTCAGGGACAACTGGCAGCTACTGTTGAGAACGGTAACAGCTTCTGCCTAAAGATTGAACAGTGATTGCGGGATTCGTGCCTGTGTTTGGGCTGCGGTACAGTAACAAGTATTTCCTGGAGGGACAGTGATGCTCCGAAAATTGGACGGGGAACTTGTTGCTGGGAATTTCATCTGGTGACCCTGAGCAAGGTTCTGCAGAGTTGCAGGGAGCGTGGACTACCTTGTTCTGTGATCACCCATCACAGTACACTCATAAGGCAACAGTTTTACTGGCAGAGCATTGGACAAGGGAGGTGCTTGGTGAGTCAACTATCCATGTGCATCCTTGTGTTCCACATCTCACACTGAGGCACCTCTCCCCCTCATTCCCCCAGTCTCCAGCCCAACCCCTGATTGCAACCCCAACCACACAACCCTCCGGACCGCTATGGTGGTCAGCATCTGGGTGTCAGGAGTTAAGAGAAGAAGGCGGGAGAATGGGGTTGAGAGGGAAAGATAGATCAGCCATGAATGAACATAGGAACAAAATGCTGGAGACAGCGGAGTAATAGTTGATTGACCGAATGGCCTCATTCTGCTCCTAGAACTTATGAACTTATGATCTTTACTGGCCCCGATGCTTACAAGATGCATACGGCATGTTGGTGAAGCCACATCTGAAGTATTGTGTTCGGTTTTGCTCAACCTGCTGTATAGAAAGTTGCTGGAAGGACTGCAAGAAAATGTACGATGATGTGCCAGGACTTGAGGGCTTGACCTATAAGGAGGGGTTGAATAGGATAGAACATTACCATCTGAAGCATAATAGGCTGAGAAGAGATCTTATAGAGGTGTATAAAATGAGGAGAATGGATAGGGTAAATGTGCAGAGTCGTTCACCCATGCAAGGAGAATCGGGAACTAGGTCTCAGATGAGAAGAGAAGGATTTTCTAGGAACCTGCGGAGAAACATTTCCTCAGAGGGTGTTGGGTGTACCTTCTGAGGAGGTAATTGAGGCAGGTATTATAAAGCAGTTCAAAGACACTTGGGTAGGTACATGGGTGGGAAAGGTTTAGAGGGATATGGACCAAACATGGGTAAAACGGGACTACCTTAGATGGAGCATCTTGGTCAGCATTGACGAGTTGGGCTGAAGGTCTGGATTCCATGCAATCTCGCTGACCGGCTGCAGGGATAGGGGTGTCAGTGAGCAGATGTCTAGTGCCCTACTATCACTCACCCCCCAATTCCTCACTGAACCTGCTGTAACTTGTCTATTCACCAAGCGCCCACATACCCGGGATATCTAGCAGAGTCATCATTATCGCAAACCTGGGGCCATTAACAGTGGATGAGATCTGCCCATTGCACAGCCAGCCTGTACAAGTTGCCTGACCATTATAACTCTTTATCACCTAACCTAAAGCCAACAATGGACCATAGTGAGCTCCACCTTTCCTGGATCATCATTGTATTTTGCATATCTTTCATTCAAAACATCACCAGTTCCTTTTCTCCAGAGATGCTGCCTGACCCGCTGAGTTACCCCCAGCGTTTCGTGTCTATCTTCGGTGAAAAGCAGCATCTGCAGTTCCTTCCTAACTATTCCATACCCTGCCGGCTGGCCTTTCATCCCCTGAGAAAGAACAATTGCTTTTATTTCCTTGAATCTAGGTCACTTCTGTAAAAACACAACCCATTAAACAACAGCAGGTTACAAATGTATCATAAAATAGAAGACTAATTTCTTCTGATTTCTCTAATTTAAAAGAATCACTGGTTTAGATTAAAAGAAAATCAAAGAAAATGGTAATTGGAAAGGAAAGAGTATTCTACGGGGGTATGGCGTGCGACGGTTATGTACCAGACTAGTAATTGAGAATGTCAAGTTCAAATCCCAACACAACATTTTGAGAATTTGAATTCAGATTTAAATATCTGAAAATAAGAAGCTGCTTTGGTTTGAAGTGACCATGAAACTGCTGGATTGTCGTAAAAATCCCAACGGTTTATGAACTGACACTTGGATTGGCAAGATAAGGGTTGCAAAATCACCCCAAGCTAGAAACACTGAATACAATTGATGAGGGGCAACTGATTTCTTGCTGTAAAGTTCTGCTGTAAGATATACTATTGTGGCAATGCAGAGGCTTTTGGAGGCTTTTGGATAGGCACTTGCAGGGAATGGATCACGTGCAGGCAGAGGAGATTAGTTTAACTGGGCTGGAGTAATAACATATCACTTATATTGGCCTTCGTCAGTTTGGTTTAGAGATACAGCAACAGGAAACAGGCCCTTTGGCCCACCGGGTCCACACCGTTCATCGGTCACCTGTTTGGACTGCTTCCATGTTGTCCCACTTTCCTCTCACAACACTACCCAGAGGCCGACCATTCACTGTGTAGGTCCTGCCCTTGTTCGACATCCCAAAATGTAACACCTCACACTTCTCTGTATTAAATTCCATTACCATTCCTCTGCGCACCTGGCCAATCAATCCAGATCCCGCTGCAATCTTTCACAACCATCTTCACTATCTGCAAAACCACTCACTTTTGTATAATCCGCAAACTTGCTAAGCTTGCCCTGTATGTTCTCATCCAAATCATTGATGTAGATGACAAACAGTAACGGGCCCAGCACCAAACCCTGAGGCACACCACTAATCACAGGCATCCAGTCTGAGAAGCAACCTTCCACCATAATTCTCTGCTTCCTTCCATGGAGCCAATTTTCTATCCATTCAGCTATCTCTCCTTGGAACCCATGCGATCTAACCTTCTAGAGCAGCCTACCATATGGAACCTTATCGAACGCCTTACTGAAATCAATGTACATAACATCTACAGCTCTGCCCTCATCGACCTTTTTGGTCATGTCAAATGGGACTAGCCCTCGATGCCAACATGGCCAGTATGGACATGTTGAGCTGAAGGGCATGTATCAGTCTGACTGTCCCCGACTACATTTTATCTGTTTGCTTTGTTGTTACCTTCTCCTAGCTAACAATAATCTATTCTACATTTTTCTTCATCTCACCCCTTAGATGTCTTGTTCTCACACCTTAGACTTCCTTATCTCTGTGTCTCCCCCTCCTCCTCCCCGACCCTCAGTCTGAAGAAGGGTCTCGATCCGAAGCATCACCCATTCCTTCTATCCATTGATGCTGCCTGTCCCGTTGAGTTACTCCAGCGTTTTGTATCTATCCTTGGTTTAAACCAGCATCTGCAGTTCCTGCCTCCACCTATCGCTTGCCATCCTATTCCACCTCTTTTCCAGCTTTCTACCCACCTCTCTGAACAAGGGACCCGACCCAAAATGCCATCTGCCCATTCCCTCCACAGATGCTGCCTGACGCGCTGAGTTCCTCCAGTACCTTGCGATTTTGAACAAAAAAGTGGTTACTCGGTGCCAAGTTTTGATGTCAGTTGGGTTACAACAGGAAGGAAAGGCAGGGGTGTACCTCGTCACTTTTGGCGTGGTCAGTAATTATTAGTGGTGATTCAGGTACAACACCTCCATCTGTAATGAAACCAGCGTCGGTTTACAAGGTTAATTCCCGGGATGGCGGGACTGTCATATGCTGAGAGAATGGAGCGGCTGGGCTTGTACACTCTGGAGTTTAGAAGGAAGAGAGGTCACCTTATTGAAACATTAAGATTGTTAAGGGTTTGGACTAGAGGCAGGAAACATGTTCCCGATGTTGGGGGAGTCCAGAACCAGGGGCCACTGTTTAAGAATAAGGGGTAAGCCATTTAGAACGGAGATGAGGAAACACTTTTTCACACAGAGAGTTGTGAGTCTGTGGAATTCTCTGCCTCAGAGGGTGGTGGAAGCCGGTTCTCTGGATACTTTCAAGAGAGAGCTAGATAGGGCTCTTAAAGATAGCAGAGTCAGGGGATATGGGGAGAAGGCAGGAACGGAGTACTGATTGTGGATGATCAGCCATGATCACATTGAATGGCGGTGCTGGCTCGAAGGGCTGAATGGCCTACTCCTGCACCTGTTGTCTATTGCCTATTGTCACACTGGAATTCAGCTCAGACTCAGCCCATCCACACCAACAGACCAGTGCAGTGCTGAGGGAAGGCTGCTCTGTCTGAAGTGCTGTGTTTGATATTTGACACACTAATTAGATGATTGGAGAAAGATGCTTGTGCTTAGCAGCCAGAAGTTTGGTGCCCTGTTATTTCTGTGTTGTACTTCACGGAATCACTCAGTATTCAGCTGTGTAAAACCGTCAGTGGTCTCTCATCAGTAGCAAAGTAAACAGAGCATTTACAGCTCGATTCCTTCCTTCTCTGCCCCCATCTGGTTTCCATTGGGGAAAGTGGCACGTTAAATTATCTGTGAGTCACACTCAAGGTCACCGACCACCTGGGTAAATATGGATTGATCAGCTGGACATTGTGCAGTCTGCCTCACATTCCCACAGCAACCATGTCTCCATTGTACACTCCAGTCTGAGGGGCAGTGAGGAGGACAGGAAGCTCCTCAGGCTAGCACTTCCTGCAGCAGATACAGCACGCACTTGTGTATCAATGGATTTATTTTTCAGCCAAAGGTTGCAGAATGTTGCTGGATGGAGCAGAGTGTTTCTGCACTAAAACGCCAGCCCATTCCTGTATGTGTGCCTGCGTGCACAATTGTGTATACCAGTGAGTGCGAGTGTGTGTGAGTATGCAAGTACATGTGCATGTTTGTGTGTACGTGTGTGTGTGTGTGCACAGCATGCACATGTGTGTATATATGTGTGCACATGCATATGTATGTGTGTGCACATGTGTGTGTATGCACGTGTGTGTGTGTGCACGTGTGTGTGCATGTGTGTGTGCATGAACGTGTGAATATGTGTGTATATATGTGTGCACGTGCATGTGTACGTGTGTGCATGTGTGTATGTACATGTGTGTGTATATCTGCACGTGTATATGTGTGCACGTGTGTGTGTGCACATGTGTGCACGTGTGTGTGTATGTGTGCACGTGTGTGTGTGCGCGCATGTGAGTATGTGTGTGTATATGTATGCACGTGTGTGTGTATGTGTGCATGTGTGTGTATGTGTGTGTGCATGTGTGCACGTGTGTGTGTGTGTGTGTGCATGTGTGTATGTATGCATATATGTGTGTGTATGTACGTGTGTGTGTGTGTGTGTGCTTGTGCATGTGTGTGTGTGTATGTATGCACGTGTGTGTGTATATGTGCATTGTGTATCCGTGTGCGTGTGTATGTATGTATGCACGTGTGTGTGTATATGTGCAGTGTGTGTGTGTGTGTGTGTGTGTGTGTGTGTGTGTGTGTGTGTGTGTGTGTGTGTGTGTGTGTGTGTGTGTGTGTGTGTGTGTGTGTGTGTGTGTGTGTGTGTGTGTGCATATGTGTGTGTGTGAGTGTTTTTTTGTGTTGTCTGAATGATGCCCTGACTGGGAAGGTGTGAGTGGTCTCTCTTCACCATGGACATGAGGAGACATGTTGGTCACGTGTCAGCGTGCTCACACATTGGGAGAGGCTAGTGTAAGTTCAAGAAAGAATCTCCACACCTGCGCTGGTTAAACGGCCCATTATAACTCGTTTTAGGCACAGACCAGATCTATAGTCAATTCCCAATTACCCGTGAGAAGGTGGTGATGAGCTGTCATCTCAGTCTTCATAACAAGGCTGGTGCTGGCTGTAGTGTTGAAGAGTTGTGGCCTAATAAAGTTGTAAGAATTCCATGTTATTTGCTGTCAGGATGGTGTGTGCCTTGCAACAGACGTTACAGGTTTGCCGTTCTCTCTCACCTGCTCTTTCTGTCCTGAATAATTGAGATCACTGGCTTGGTTGGTTGTGCCAGGGCACCTTTAGCAATATCACCACAATAGTCATGTCATTCAATGTTCAGGGATGTGGATTACATCATTTTCTATCGGAAAAGAAACATTCACTCATGCATGCTATTAAAATCTATAATGAAAGAGGTATTTTGTAATCCAAGGAGTCTCTCATATTTTTATGAAGGATGTCAAGGTGTTATAGTGTAGATTTTAATAAAATCAGGTGTATCCAATGGCATTAGAGTCTCACACTAATGGACACAAACTGAATGCAGTTACTCAATGAGCAAGTGGGGAAACGAGGATTGTGGGAAGGAACAGCAGATGCTGGTTATAACTAAAGATAGACACAAAAAGTTGGAGTAACTCAGCGGGTCAGGCAGCATCTCTGGAGAGAAGGGATGGGTGATGTTTTGGGTCGCAACCCTTCTTCAGACTGAATGGGTGACGTTTGGCATCAAGACCCTTCTTCAGACTGACGAAGTCTGAAGAAGGATCTTGACCCGAAACGTCACCCATTCCTTCTCTCCAAAGATGCTGCCTGTCCCGCTGAGTTACTCCAGCTTTTTGTGTCTATCTTCAGGGAAATTAGGAGAATGGTTTCCATATATTCAGCCGCTATGATCTGAAATGCATTGCTTCACAAGGCGGTGAAAGGGGCGGCACGGTGGGGCTGTGGTGGTATTGCTGCCTTCCAGTGCCAGACACCATGGGTGCTGTCTGTGTAGAGTTTGTATGTTCTCCCTGTGATCGTGTGGGTTTACTCTGGGTGAACTGGTTTCCTCCCACTTCCCAAAATGTGCAGGTTTGTAGGTTAATTGGCCCTCTGTAAAGTTCCCTTGTGTATGGGATAGAACTAGTGTATGGGTGATCGCTGATTGGCGCAGAATCGGTGGGCTGAAGGGCCTGTTTCTGTACAGTATCTCTAAAGTAAACTCCTGGACAATTCAGGAATAGGAATACCTTATTTTTATTTAACTCGCATTGCACATACCAATCAATCAGTGGAGAGCTCGAATTAGAAATAGATTTTTGCTCGCTTGAGCTAAATTTACATCTATAATCACTGCTGAATTCCATTGGATTGAAATTCAGAATACACCGCAGAGCTGCTGCACATAGGAGTTAGAAGCAAACTAGTGAATGGCTTGTTTTATGCTCAAGATTTCAGCACCTGCAGTCGCCTGTGTCTTCACTATGTAAGGGTGATTCGCACAAGTGATTGAGAACAAATTTCTTCAGTACAATTCTCCTGGTAAAATGAATCTTGCGCTCATTACAAATCACCGTACGTCTCATGTTTGTGCGGACTGAGGTCCCTGTGCCTTGTGCTTGGTTTCTCAATGACTGAGGACCGTGAAGAAACATCAAAGCTTTCGTTGCCAGACCTGCCTGTGCGCTGAGCTCACCTGGGAGCATCTGGCTCTGCCACTGAGCAACACACACGGACAGCCCACCCATTTCTTCCCGATTAAGGCTCAATGTACCCCAGGCCCTACCACAATATGCAACTGGGAGCGTTAAAACTGAAGTATATTAGATATTAGGAAGGTTATAATTGTGCTTGTTTAGGTAAATAAAAATCAGCGTCATGACCTTTCCATCCCTTTCAGAACATCACAAACAGACATAAGACACAAAGTGCCAGCGTAACTCAGTGGGTCAGGCAGCATTTCTGGAGCACATGGACAGGCGACGTTTCCAGTCGGGACCCTTCTTTGGACTGATTGCATTGGGGCCTGACTCACTGAGTTACTCCAGCAGTTTTTTGGTAAACCAGCATCTGCAGTTCCTTGTGTCTCCATTACAAAATACAAGGTGGACAATGAGTTGTCTCATCCTCACTGTAGGAGGTGCAGCAGTGCTATGAGCTGAGCATGGAGCTACAAATCCAACCAACGATGACCAGGTAAATGGACACAGAGTTATGGAGTAACTCAGCGGGTCAGTCAGCACCTCTGGAGAACATGGAGAGTTGACATTTCAGGTCGCGGCCCTTCTTCACACGGATCAGGTAATCTTCACTGAGGGGGTAAATATTGGCAAATGGTGCATCTGCTTAAGCCAAATGTTTTCTTCACCTCTTCTCAGTTGCTTGTGATTTTTCCCTGCATCACGGCTCAGACTAAAGATCTGAGTCCTTTCACCGTAGACATCCACGACTGTGCCGGAGGGCAAATGCCTGTGTACACATCAGTCCCAGATTCTCAGAGCCCCGTTTAAGGTCCCTTGGAGATGTTGATCTGCAGGATGAGAATGCTGAGTGGGCCTGCAGCAGTTAGAAATGGGGCAGATAGCTGTTGGAACTCAGGTTAAGGTTAACGGGAGGACAACACTTTAGAAAGTGGATGATATTTGGTGCTGATTTTTTTCTCCATGCTAAAATTTGGGCAAATTGTTGATGCTGGTTTATTTAAGAGATTGACACAAAATGCTGGAGCAACTCAGCGGGTCAGTCTGAAGAAGGGTTCCGTGCCGAAATGCCACCAACACTAATGTTGGCCTCACCCAACCTTGACAACTATTTGTGGAGGAATGTAACTAGAAAACTGCATAACACCTACCATGCTGTTCCATATGTGATCAGTTTCCATTCTAATGATAGTAATAGGTAATTTATAATTTCAATTTTAATCTTTACTTCCTTTGAACCTGTATGCAACCAACCTCCTCAAACAACGACAACCGTAGTCAACATACTTCCTCCCGCGAGACGGCAAGATACGACAAGCTACGGCACTGTCTGTGACATCTGAAGACAACAGAAAACAAGTAACGTCATTTTGATCCGTATCTTGGCGTAGGCTTGGCACTGCCGCCGGTTGGCGAATTGTGACGTAGGTTGTCACAAAAGGAATTCGCCGAGGTCATGACCTTGCGACATGGTACTTCACCTGGCGTCATCCAGGCGACAACCTACGACAGCACATACGACAGGAGATGACTGGCAACGTCAGGCAATGTCAAGCCCATTGTCGCTGCAAGGTTTTGAACATTTCAAAATCCAGCCACGACAGGAGAAAAGTGACAACACTTGCGGGGACAGCTCATGGCAACACAGGCGTCAGCCTGCGTCAGGCCGCGACCATCAGGCAACAGCCTATTTTTCGGCTGTCACCGAAAAAAGTCGCCAAGTGGGACAGGGGCTTAACACTTCACATTTCTCTGTATTAAATTCCATCACACATTCCTCAGCCCACCTGGCCAACTGATCAAGCTCCTGCTGATTTTTGACAACCATCTTCACTGTCTTCAATACCACCCACATCAGACACCATTGTGTGCAGATGCCGAGAAGTGTGTTCAGCTCTGGCTGAACAACTTCTAAAGTTGTGTGTGGACTCGATAAGAAGAAGATGTGCCATCTGCAAACTTACTAGTTAGAAACTAAGCCAGAACTAAAACTCCTTGCATGTTCTCATCCAAATCTTTGATATAGATAACACATTATCTGGGTGAGGAGTTCCGAGATTTAGACCCAGTAAAGATGTTGGATTGGTGGTGTTCTTCCTGGTCAGGATGCTGTGTCAGTTGGAGGGAAGCCTGCAAGTCATGCTGTTTCTATGTGTCTGCTGCCCTTGTCTTTCTTTGGTGGTAGGAAAAGCAAGGTGTTGTTGGAGTAGACTTGGAGTGATTGCATTGTATCTTGTTGATGGTACACACGCCAGCCTTGGTGAGTCAGTGGTAAAGGGAGTAATATATTAGGATGACAAATGTGACACCAGATTGCTCCTGATAGCCTTGAGCTTTTCCGGTGTTGCTGGGATGGAGTGTGGTCCATCACACACTTAAATTGTGCCTTGTACTCAGTAGAAAGACTTAGGGGAGTCAGGATGTGAACCATTTCCTCAGGACTACAGCCCTTTGAGCTACTTTTGTACCACACCATTCCTGTTGCTGCTGTTTAAATGTGGTGCCCTAATTATCCTCTCAGCATTACGCTGCGCCGAGGCTCTCAGCTATTCCCATGGACTTTGTTGTAAAAACAAACTAAATCTCTTGAGAAAACTCTGTCCTTGGTCTGTTTTAAAAGCAAGCCTACTTTTGAATGCACCGTCGGGAAGGTTTAGAAGGCTGGCAAGGAGTGTAAATGTTTGGATGTGCAAGTAATTACAGACGCTGGAATTTTGAACAAAACACAAAGTACTAGAGGAACTCAGGGGGTCGGGCAACATCTGTGAATGAAATGGGTAGACGATGTTTCAGGTCGGGACCTTCTTCACACTTAGCCGAAACATTGTCTGTCCACAGATGTTGCCTGACCCACTGAGTTGCTCCAGCACCTACATTTAAACTTTTCATTATTTCCTTCTGCATTCCAGTTTCTCTGCCATTAGCTACCCGAGATAAAATGAGATTTTAATGACCAGAAAGATCATGGTGATGTGTGGCACGACCTATCAGGTGGTGACAGGACTCTTCAGATGGCAATAGCTGCTCCAGGCAGCAGAGTGGCACAGCGGGTGGAGCAGCTGCCTCACAGCGCTAGAGACCCAGATTCTATCCTGCCCTCAGGTGCTGTTTGTTTGGTGTTTGCACGTTCTCCTTCCGACTGCAGGTGTTTTCACCGGGTGCTCCAGTTTCCTCCCACATAGAGTGATACAGTGTGGAAACAGGCCCTTCGGACCAACTTGCCCACACCGGCCAACATGTCCCAGCTACACTAGTCCCACCTGCCTGCGCTTGGCCCATATCCCTCCAAACGTGTCCTATCCATGTACCTATCTAACTGTTTCTTAAATGTTGGGATAATCCCAGCCTCAACTACCTCCTCTGGCAGCTTGTTCCATACACTACCCTTTTTGTGAAAAGGTTACCCTTCAGATTTCATCTTTTTCCCTTCACCTTGAATCTATGTCCTCTGGTCCTCGATTCCCCTACCCTGGGCAAGAGATTCCATGCATCTACCCGATCTATTCCTCTCATGATTTTATACACCTCTATAAGATCACCCCTCATCCTCCTGCGCTCCATGGAATAGAGTCCCAGCCTACTCAACCTCTCCCAATAACTCACACCCTCTGGTCCTGGCAACATCCTCGTAAATCTTCTCTGAACCCTTTCAATCTTGACAATATCTTTCCTATATCATGGTGCCCAGAACTGAACACAATACTCTAAATGCAGTGTCACCAACGTCTTATACAACTGCAACTTCTATACTCAATACTGATGAAGGCCAATGTGCCAAAAGCCTTTTTGACCACCTTATCTACCTGTGAGTTGACCTTCAAGGAACCATGCACCTGCACTCCTAGATCCTTTGTCTACTCCTGACACAGAAAGTCTCCAATAGAGGTTTTTGATTGAAAGATACAGCATGGAAACAGGCCCTTCATCTCACCAAGTCCACGCCGACCATTCATCACCTATTCACAGTGGATCTATCTTATTTCACTTTTGCTTCCACTCGCTAAAAACTGGGGGCAATTTACCTACAAACCCACACAGCTTTGGGATGTGAAGGTTAGATTGCATGGGATCCAAGGAGAGACAGCTGAATGGATAGCAAATTGGCCCCATCCTTCTGCTCTATAACACTCCCCAGAGGCCAACCATTCACAATGTAGGTCCTGCCCTTGTTAGATATCCAAAAATGCAACACCACACACTTTCCTGTATTAAATTCCATCAGCCATTTCTCCGCCCACCTGGCCAATCGATCCAGCTCCTGCTGCAATCGTTCACCACCATCTTCACTATCTGCAAAACTATCCACTTTTGTATCATCAGCAAACTTGCTAATCTTGCCCTGTATGTTCTCATCTAAGTCATTAATGTAGATGGCAAAGAGTAACGGGCCCAGCACCGAACCCTGACGCACACCACTAGTCACAGGCTGAGAAGCAACGTTCCACCATCACCCTCTGCTTCCTTCCATTAACCCAATTTGCTTACAATGGCCTGTTTCCTTTATCATCGTTACATTTTTGCATATCTTTCAATCATTGTTTTTTATCTCTCCACATCACCATCTATATCTCTCCTTTTCATTATCCCAAACCTGTCCGAAGAAGGGTCTCGACCCGAAACGTCACCCATTCCTTCTCCCCAGAGATGCTACCTGTCCCGCTGAGTTACTCCAGCATTTGTGTCTATCTTCGGTTTAAACCAACATCTGCAATTCCTCTTGCACGTGTTACATCATGTTCAGTACTTGCTCCATCCCACCCTGAACATTTGGGTCTTCCCACCACTAAACTGAATCCTTTGTTCTACGTTTAACAAGCAGGCTTTGACCTGGTCCCTGTAATTTCTCACCATCGCAAAACTTTTTATATTCTCTGCCTGATTACGGGAAAAATCAAGGGAGGTGGAGTTAATAGCAATTTCCAATAGCCACTGCCACTGCAGTGGACTGAATGACATGTCGAGAGCCTGAAATAATGCTTGTAAAAATGCCTGGTAAAACCACCTTGTAAATCAATATTAGACCATTACACATCTTCTTCTTCTTGCGTATGGCATGCACAGCCTAAAAGTGTAGGACAACTTGTTCTATTTGATCTTTTTTGATTGTGCACGCCAGGTTGATTGCATTCGT